>OZ023141.1:20792391-20812933 GCA_963675895.2 Styela plicata | reverse complement strand
CATCCTGGGTCGTTTCTTGGAGCGAAGCGCCTTGACCAAGGCTCTGTACCGGCGCCACTTACAGACAGACAGGGTTAGATTTGCTGGAAAGATATGATCTTTCCCTGTTCGGCTTATCCAAGTTATTATATCCTTGGTTGAGTGGAGGTCATATATTAACGAGCAGGACTCGCAGGGACTCGAACTCGAGATCGTTACACTGAACAGAGCTAAAAATACGAACCTTATCATACCATTATCAAATTGTTTCCAAAATTAATTTACTAAATTATTCTCATTCCAACTACGCCGAAATTTCCGAAACCACATTGATTTCCTTTAAACGCTGTATTTTAATCAGTCCACCATTCCAAATCACTTTCTGCATAATATTCTATATTTGGAACTATAGGTAGTAATCACTCATAATTATATCGTATCTTCTGGTTAATTTTTTATAGCTTATGTAGATAAAGGCTTCCCAACCCAATCAGAAAAAATTCTTAAATCCCTTCCTAAGTTTGTGTCACTGATGGATCGCGTCGATGGGACGGCACCCATCTGTGGCTCATGCTTCTCGAATAGAGCTGGGCAATTCGATTCAGTGATTCGAATCGATTCGAAGTACAGATAATTCGAATCCGTTGTGAATTGGTCATAGGAACAAAAACTTGCTAAATGAAGTGGAATTTTTCATTTTAACGACAGAATGCAAACGATTTTGGTCAATTTTGACCAAAATTGATTGCATATTGAAATTTATGCATATTGAAATTGAAAATACATCGCTTTTCAGTCTGTTTAGCCAATATCTATAATTTGTAACTGTAAATTTCTTAATAATCATCATGGAAACAGTAACGGTGAAAATGATATATGATATTTTTATGGAAGCAGCGATTCGATCCGATTCGAAAAAAAATGAATCCAAATGATTCGATTTTGCCCATTCCTATTCATAAATCAAAATTTCCATTTTTAGAGGTTAGATTCTGCCAAGCATGAGCACCAATTTGACCAAACTATAATATTTTGACCCATCATTGATTCTTTCAGCGAAGCATGTTTTATCACTGCTCTGCATACTGGGCACAAGAATAAAAGGGTACTGAAATGAGGTCTTCGCCCCAATCCAAAATATCTAGTGAAAAATTTAAAACCAATAAAAAACTTGCCTAGAGGAAAAAATGGTTAAATATGATTTATATGATCTATTATAATATTTATTCCAAGTCACATTTAGCGCGGGAACATTTCTGATATCAAGATGCATACCTCAGGAATTGTCGGTATCACACGGATTATTTTGATAGAACGTGCACTGTAACAAAAAATGCAACAAAATCACTGTTTTTTTGACATTAATTTTATTTTGCGGCTTCGAAAAAATTTAAAATTGACTTTTTTGCCCTATTCTGGGTTGTTGATGGAACGCACCGCAAAGATGCGGTCCATCAAGTGGCATAAATCTCATCAACATTGTGTTTTCAGCTTTAAAAGTAAGCAATTACTGCAAATAACCAGTAAATTTACTGTACTTTTGTTACAGTGTGTTTAAATTGAAACATTTTTTTAAACTTGCGATGTGTTTGTGACCTCATTCCCCAGGTTCTTTAATGTTTCCTCACAATGAACGACAGTTGTCATTTTCGCAGACTAATTACTCGAATATTACTCCATATTTATAAATACAACTAATTCCTTCATTAAATGTGAGCATTTTTTGAAAATTTTACGCCGAGTCAACTTGTTTCGTTGAAGGAGTTGTGAATATAAATTCGTTGTTGACGTACTGTAGGACATGTCATATAGGCTTTATAAGGATATAGAGATATAATAAAAGTAAGGTAATAAAACTAAAATAATATAAAAACTAAGTATATCATCTCTCATTTTACAGTCGGCTATCCTCGACAACCTTTTAAACTCAATGAAGTTCGTTCTACAAGGAATGGTTATCTTGAGAATCAATTTAAGCAACATCAAAAATAAGGTAAAGTTTGCATTGTAACTGATATTCTTCAACTTCGTTTTTTCAAAAAATCTTCAAATAAATATGTATGTTTGTTGCGATTGAACAAAGGAAGCGCAATCGCCATGTTACTTCTGATTGATAATCAAATCATTTTGTGAATTGCTTCCATAAATACTCTAATTTTCATCGAAAGTGAACTTATTGGGCGTAATTTTACTTATTCATAACACTACTTTTTCTGGTGACTTTCTGTTAAGTAAATACTAATATGTATTTTTAGTCAACTTGCAAAAGTTAACTAACAATAGCGTTTTGACAATGTTGCAAAAGTCTATCAACAATTAAATGTTATAGCTACCCTTCCGTCTAGTTCGAATTGCTTCTAACTCCCAATATTACCACACATTCGCACATAGATCCACGCTCAGACTGTTCTTTGCTATCCATACTCTTGCGATGAAGACTTCACTCTCCCACCGTTCCTTGGCAACGCATTACGTCATCTTTGGAGAGATCGTGGAATCCGTGCGGCAGCAAAACGGGGATTTGAATATGAACTCAATGATTCTGCATTATAGTGAGTGTTTTTATTAATAGTTTACTCTTTTCATTATTTGGTATGACGTGTCCTTCACTCAGTCCGTAAACACTACTAGACAAGGACCTTGTAGTCGATTTCCCCGCGTATTTGAGATAATTGGACAAGAATTTTCATTTTAACGACAAAATGCAATCGATTTTGGTCAAATTTGACCAAAATCGATTATATTTTTTTGTTAAAAGATGAAAATTGTTTACATTGAAAATACACTATAAATTTTCTGATTTTCGCAATTCAGACAAATTGTAACGTAAAAATGGAATATCCGTTATTCACATCGAATTCCTGATTCGATCCGATTCGAAAAAAGTATTCGAATCATATTCGAATTCCGAATGGTTCGGTTTTGCCCAGTCCTTCCCTCAGTGTTAGTTGCAGAAGAACACGGTCGGTGATGAAACGGCTAAGTTTGGCATTCCCAAATTATAGCTTCATTAGATGAGTGTGGTAATGCAAATCCTGTTCAATTCAATCAAAATTCAGTTACGGATACTCTGTGCGTTGAAACGAATAGGGCTGGGCAAAACCGAATCATTTGGAATTCGGATTTTATTCAAATAAAATTTTTCGAATCGGATCGAATCACGAATTCGATATAAATAACAAATATTCTATTTTCACTGTTACAAGTTGTCTTTATTTCAAAAATCGGGAAATTTATAGTTTATAGTGTATTTTCAAAGTGAATAATTCCAAGTGAACAAAATGAAAATTCTTGTCTAATTAGTAAGTATTTGTTCCTATAAACTATTCACGATTGATTCGAATATATTGTGCTTAGAATCGATTCGAATCACATAATCGAATTGTCCAGCCCTAGAAACAAATTGTACACCTAAGTATAATTGAATAAGCTTCTAACTGCAGCAACGCTATTATATGCCATGAACTTTGAATTAATCTTCGGTTTCTTTATTTTAATAGTTACTTCAATCACATCCGTCGGCTTACGTCATCTGATTACATTCCAACAGTTGATGACGTATTACGAGTGAGAATACGAACACTGGGAGTTATTGAATCACAGTTCAGATTCAGTGGCATTTTATTTAGGTTCGTATGAATAATTATGGTCTAAATGAAGTGAGGGTACACTGTAACAAAAGTACAGTAAATTTACTGGTCATTTGCAATAAACGCATATTTTCAAAGTTAAAAAAACGCCATGCTGATGAGATTTATGCCAATTATGGGCTGTTGATGGACCGCACCTTTGCGGTGCGTTCCATCAACACCCCATATTTGGTCAAAAAAAGTCAATTTTGATTTCTTCAATACCGCCAAGTGAAATTACTGTCAAGAACCAGTGATTTTGTTGCATTTTTTGTTACAGTGTAGGGTTGTGCATATAACCGAATCATTTGGAATTCGCATTTGATTCGAATAATTTTTTCGTATCGGATCGAATCACGAAATCGATGTAAATAATAAATGTCCCACTTTCACCATCACAACTTGTCTTCATTGTGATAATACATGAAATTTATACTTTATAGCGTATATTCAATTCACACTCCATGTCTGAAATCAACAATTTTGATATATCAACGACAAAATTTGACCAAAATCGATTGCATTTTCCAGTCCATTTAGTAATTATTTGTTCCCTTGAACAATTCTCGATTGATTCGGATATATTTTGCTTCGAATAGATTCGAATTACCGAATCGAATTGCCCAACCCAAAGTGAGAGGTTCGCTACTGCGCATACTCTACAGAAAACGTTTCAGAAAAGTATTCGCTTTAGTAATATGGTATGGGTGATGTCCCCGGCCCTGTTCAACAACATGGATTTTATTGGCAATATCGTCATCGTCTTAGTTTCAACAGCATGATTCATCAGTGGACCATACTCAGGAGCACATATTTCCTGTAGTCTTGCAGATATAGTTGACCAACTCTGACATGATGGCATCTTGAAAAACAGAACCGAGAGTCAGTTAAACTAATTTAAATTAAATTCTAATTCTCACTCCTGCGGGTCTGTTTAGTCATTCCCGTTGCTCCTTTGCTAGAATTTTACGGATTCCTGCATCAATATAGTGTTGTTGAGATTCCTCTTTCTTATATCTTGTGAGTTTTTGCAGTTATGTCTTTCAATTACGCTGTATCCAACTGAACTGCCCATAGCATGCTATGTAATGTATTCAGCCGAGGGTCAAATTTCTGGCTTTTCATTTTATGTAGTTGCTTGTCATATCAGAAAAACCTTGTTTGTTTTTTTGAACCTGTTTTCCAACTCTTTTTTTAATTAGAAAAAATACCCCGTTTTTATTAAGATCTGCGTGTTGTTTTTTACAGAGTGTTTGATGTTGGAGGTCAAAGAACGGAGCGACGTAAATGGATAGCATGTTTTGATCATGTGAGGGCTGTGTTGTTTGTTGCTGCATTGAGCGGATATGATATGACGTTATTAGAAGATTCTAGCGTAGTGAGTATTGTACCTTACTTCCAGTTTTTCAAAATCATATTCAGCCGATCAAGGGCTTTTTATCAAGAAGCGCGGGATACAGATAGACAGCGCTTTGTCGGTGAAATCCCCCAGTGCTCTATAGCAGACAAATTCGTAATAAAGACTTGTAGAGAGTTCCTTCATTGTCCAGCGCAAATGCAACTCATTGAAATTTCCTAAAGCGCTACTTACTGTATCAAAAGTACAGTAAATTTACTGGTCATTTGCAGTAATTATAGATTTCCAAAGTTAAAAAAACACCATATTGATGTTACTTATGGCAATTATATCTAAATATCTCTATCAGCTTTAGATGCTGATGGATCGTGCCAAGGAGCGCGGTCTGTCTGTATTTCAAGCATGAGTAAATGAAATTGTGATTGGATAGTAAGCTATTTTAAGTAGCTGCTTGTTTTGTTCGGAGGAAACTTTAATAATAATAATAAAGATATATTATTCATGAAATCAATTAAGTCGTTGTAGATAGCTAAATTGAATTTAAAATCTAACATCTGCGCGTCAAGCATAAAGTATTTCGTTTAAAGTCACCTATAGAAGGGGTAGATGACTTTACCATCACCCATGGCAGACACCACTCACTGAATTTTACCATGACGATTCAGTTCCGTTTTGGATGTTTTCAGTTTAGAGTGCAATTGCTGGTACTACATCTTTTAGAAGCTCTTTGCTATTGAGTGACCGTTGGTTAGTTTCCTTTGGGAGCTGTTTCCGGCCTAGCTTAGAGTGAATTTCAATAATAAAAAAATATTTGAGCCTAAGACAGCGATCCCTTGGCTGAGCGAGAGCATTTGTATTTTTAGGTTCTCAGATTTGTCTTCCTCTAATTTATTATATATTTCTTTAATTTTTACTTTCAAAGAATCGACTGCGAGAAAGTTTGAAATTATTCGGATCTATTTGTAACAACGCCTTCTTCAAAATGACATCAATGGTGAGTAATTTTGAATTCGCTCTGATGAAAAAGGCTAGAAAAAAAAGGAATCAACTAACGGCCACTCAAACGGCGAAGAGTACTACTAAATATAGTACCACTAACTGCACACACCAGAGGAAAACATCCGATACGAAACTTAACCGCTAATATTAAGTATATTGAGTAGTATCTGCCCTAGACGATGGCAAAATCAACTTTTATATTGTTTTTTTATTTATTTTTTTTTCAATTTTTATGTGCATTGCCCAACAATTCTAGATGTCTCCAATTTAGTAGAAATTAAAGCTTGAAATTGAAACACATCTAATAATGATAAATACCTGCGTTAATACAGATTTTCATTGAAGCCGTGCAACAATTATATAAACTGCGCTGGTGTTTATTACTAGGACTGGGCAATTCGATTCGGTGATTCGAATCGATTCGAAGTATAATTTATTCGAATCAATCGTGAATCGTTCATAGAAACAAAAACTTACCAAATGAACTAGGATTTTCATTTTTAACGACAACATGCATTGCATCGTTGCTCTTAGTGTTATTGATAATCCACTGTAAACTATTAATTTATTCGTTTTCCCGATGGAGACAAGTTATAATAGTGCAAACGGGATATTATTTATTTACATAGATTTAGTGATTCGACCCGATTCGAAAACTATATTCGAATCAGATTCGAAATCCATAAGATTTGGTATTGCCCAGCCCTACTTATTACCGTCTGTAACATCTTAAAAGTGACGTAAAATTATTAGATTATGCTGCCTTGTTATTATGTTGCAATTTTTTGATCTAAAAATAAATTATTTTCAGATATTATTTTTGAACAAATACGATTTATTCGAAAAGAAGATAAAACGAACAAAGAGACATATGAGATATTATTTTCCAGAATATGAAGGTAAGACTGTTATTTACGTGTTGATTTTAATTAATGTGCACTGTGACAAAAGTACAGGGAATTCAATGGTATTCAATGCATATCTTTGAAGTTCGAAACTGCTTTGTTGCTGAGACTAATACCAAGTATGGGCTGTTGATGGGCCGCACCTCAGCGGTTCGTTCCATCAACGGCCCATAATTGACCAAAATGTCGATTTTATAACTTTATTTTGATATTAGGATGGGTATTCTGGAAAAGTACGGCCAACTTACAAGCTCATTGTAGACTAATTGGTTTCTGTAGTTGAATAAAAACATTGAAAGGCACTTTGGTAATTGAATTTCCTAATTAAAAAGGATGCATATACGAGAAGCTTAACCTACGTTATAGAATACATGTTGTTAAGTGTGATCAAAGAAACACAGTAATTATTTCCTTGAAATAAAAGTCCGAAATATACCAAATTATTGAAAAAAAAAATCAGTGGGTAATGGAGATATTATTTTGTTGGAAAATATCCCCACCACGGAAGGAATTGTACGGTTTGTACGACTGGTTTGTCAAGTTGTTTTGTCAATTCCACAACAGAATAGACAAAAAATTTGAAGCAAACGTCCACTTGATCTGCTCTCTTTAACGAGCATTTTTTTCATTTCCAGGGAGAGATGGAGACGTAGATTTTGCTGCTGATTTCGTGAAGGCAAATTTCCTTGCACTCAATAGAAATCTCGACAAGGTACGTAAATAGCTTACTATATTGAAAGGATTGCTTTTCTCATTACGCAGTATTCTTAAAACCAAATACTCTGCACGGATTGAATCAAATGTTATAACGTGTGCTGAAAAAAAAAAACGATTTTGTTCGGTTGAAAATGCATCAATAATATTTTTTGAATATGGCTTAATAATGTTTCAAAGCGCACTGCACGGATTCTGAATAATTTACAAATTACTCGTATACTCGGAATTAAGGAAGAAAAATTTAAAAGATCAAATATTTTGAAATTAATTATTGCAACGACCATAACAGTTGAAACACACAGAAAAAGGTCCAAGATCTGTGGTTCACTTAGTCGAGTTTTTTGTCGAGTATTCATTGGATTCCGTGACACAGAATGTCGAGTGTTTTGTCGATTATTCATTAGATACCGTAACACAGAATGTCTAAATATTGATCACGTGCGAACGCCAATATCGCGTTATAGTCAAATTTGACTCAAATATACTGCTAGACACTGATATAAGATATTCCAATCTATTCCCTTCTTTTCAGATCGTTTACCCACACTTTACCACTGCTACGAACACCGAACATATTGAAATAGTGTTCCACGCCGTCATGGACACGATAATACGAGAGAATTTGGAATCGGCATCTCTACTGTGACTTTAACATGTCGCATTGTGACGACATCAATTTCATTTTAAAAGACATAGTGATGTCATAGAGTGAAAAATGTTTTAGTCATAATGATGTAATACAATTTCATCTCATACGAGAGAAATCCCGAAAATTGCGCAATCGTGGAAAGATTTAATTCCAGGAAAAGCGAAGCAACATAAACGCTTTGCACTTGGTAGATTTACATGACCACATGCTCTTGCACCAAGACTGTCACATCGGAATTTGATTCCATTTTATAGGATTTCATGCTAAAGCTTTCTCATTCTGCTTTATTTATTTTTTTTTATTGAAATTCACTCTAAGCAAAGTCGAAAGCAGCCCCTGAAGAGAACCAACCAACGGCCACTCAATAGCAAAGGGCTAATAAAAGATGCAGTACTAGCAACTGCACTCTAAACGGAAAACATCTCAAATGGAACTGAACCGTCATGGTAAAGTACAGTGAGTGGAATCTGTTCTGCGCGATAGTAAACCCGTCTTCCACTTCTATGTTTCCTTTTAGTCGCCTCTTACGACAAGCAGGAAATACTTTAGAACTATTCTTAAGCCTGCATCCAAGACATCATTCAGTTACGCTGTTTCATACTGAAGCTTTCTCATTCTGGTTTATTTGCATCATTCACTTACGCTGTTTCTTTGAGAGAATTGGATTTTTTTCTGGCTGCTGCATCTTATCTTTCCCCAAAAATTATTCAATTGAAAAAAAAGGTTATGTACCACGCGCTTCAGGGTGTTGCACCACTAATATGTCGAGTAGTCGCTGGTTCGAATTTGACTTATTATGTGGATGAAGATCAAACATCCTTTGATATAGTTTTGGCATTTGTAGTGTCAATGCTTGTTTTCATCAAAACCGTGGAAAACAGCACCACATCACTTAGTTCAGGTCATCTAGATGTCTATAAACTATCATAGCCTTCAGAAAATACTTTCTCTAGCGTCGTCGATGACACTTTAAAATATGTTAATACTATTGAATATATTCGAAATCTTTATTGGAAGCTTAAACTAAAATTTACTTTAGATAAATTTAGTTGTAAATGTTCACATTCACTGCGATAGCAGGATAGTAGCATGACTTCTTTTCTGCCTTGCTGAGTTGAACTTCGCTTTGCTCAAAATCTGCTAAATCAAGTTGTTACAACGTTCCATTTCTTATTAATATTTTATTTATTATATTTTGTTTCAAACAGTGGAAAGTGATCAAATAATGTTGGAAAATATTGAAAGATCACTTTATTATACAAATGCAATATAAAATATGTTCAATCGTAATTTGTGTTCATTGAATTGAAATGGGTTGGTTGACACTCTGACAGTTAGTTAAAAAGTTACTAATCAATTCGTTTATGGATTTGTGTATTTTACACTTATGGTTTAGAATTGCAACCCCCCGTATCGGAGAGAATCGTCGAAATATTCGCAGTTAAGTATGTGTCACTGATGGATCGCGTCGATCAGACGCGGTCCATCTGTGGCACAAGCTTGACAAAAAGAAATTTCTAGTTTAGTTTAGACCTTTTTAGGCTCAGTGTTTATAGAATTATTTGCCAGATTGATGCTTATTTTTATTTAAACCCTCCTGCTATACTTGTTAAAAATCAGCCAAAATTTCAAAGCAGTGCAAATTTCTATTCAAAGAATGATTACATACTTGTGAAAAGTTGGGAAAAATTAGATAAAGTACAAAACTGTAAGATTCATTCCTAATTGAGGAACTGAACATTCAAATACTTTGGATCTCGACGCATATTCTGACGAAACTGGAATTGGAAAGTCATATCTCAAAAATACTGTAGCGTACCGTGTCATGTATTCCTGATCCCAAGGCTTTCACTGCAGTATTTGATCCAGTCAAATTTTACAAATAGTGCTATAATATAGTTAAAAATGAAACATTAAAAATCGAGAATAATTAGTTTCTGTTCTCTCCCTCCATTTAGTAGCCCGCAGTGCTTCTGGCGCCTTTGATGTCTCTTTATGGAATGGTCCTAACAGACTTTGGAACTTGAAAAAAACAAAATCGAAAGTGTTATGTTGATGTCTGAAGGCTAGCTCGGCCTTAATATTGTATACCTGCTTCCTAAAAGCAGTTTGTATTTTAATGATGATTGGTACAAACTATTCCACATCAAAGTTTTATTCCTTTAATTCCACTCTTTATCTCTAATTTATACGTCCATCGGATGAAAGCAAAGCTTAATGATATATAAAACTTCACTCAGAATAGCAAATCTAGTATAAATGCGGAATTTAAGTCAAAGTATAGTGAAAATTATTTAGTTCAGGAGTGTTTTCGCAAGTCCATGTTTGTCACGACTGGCCGACATCATCCTGATAGCATCTTTTTAACTTCGGCTATCCACTTTTAATATAAATCACCTTATAAAACCATATTTTCAGATAAGTTTTTTCGGATACACCCTTTGAGGGCAAATCTTCTTTGCGACCTTGTATTTTGTGCCTTGCATCAACATCATAAAACAAGGCGGAGCAGTGCGTCCTATACATAACCATTTTCTGACGTACGTTGTCGTAGTGACGTCACAGTTTTTGTTTTTGACGGCGCTACTGTCTGGTTGGGTACCTAAATCGAACGCTGGAACAGGTTGATTAGGAAATATGAAAGATTCCGATAAAGATGGCCCGTATGATGACATCAGAGATGACGTCAGAAAGGAATATTGATCGTTCAGAAACGGGTATCGGAGATCTGTTCCAGGAGGAACACGAGATCGTCTTGCACCGATGCGTCTCGGCGGAGGCGGTGTGCTAGAGTCTCCTTGTACTGGCAACAACGAACCTAAAAAGAGTTTACACAGATTATGGAATGACTTAGGATCCGGACGCATTATTGACGATTGTAAATAACTGTGGGATTTTTGTTATTTCAGTTTGCTCTAAACAAGCATTGCCTTAAAAATAAACCAACGAAACCGCGAACAAAATGCAACAGCAATTTGGGCGTGAAAGATCCCAAGCAGAACTTTAGCCTACTGTTAGAGCAATGTACCGCGACTGGTATCTTCTTAGGCGCAATAGCACCGTCTACCACTTCTAAATAGGTATGACAATTCTAAAGCGCCGGAACCTACATGAATTTACTTTAATATTTTTTTTAGAAAAAAAATTACAGTTTAGTCTAATTCAAGCACATGCACCAGTGCTCAATAGCAATCCCAGGTAAGGATTTAACAATCGGGAAACCGGGAAAATCCGAAACAATTGAAATTTAAATCTGATTCGGAAATTTTTTTTATCAGATCTAATCGCGAATTTAAGAATTGCGTCGTTTTACCATCAGTATTTTTCTTTTACGAAATATTGAAATATATAACTTGCATTTTGCGAAAAGTTGAAGGAATTACTTTTACATTACAAGAATTACATTTTTCAAGTGTTTGTTCCTACCCAGTAAAAAGTCACATAAAACTATTTTTTATGGAGCACGGGGCACTAATGGATCGTGCCGCTAACGCGCGGGTCATCTAGGGCTTATGCTCAAGAAAAATATTCTATTTGAGTACTACTGATTCGAATAATTTTTGCTTCGATTCGATTAGAATCATCGAATTGAATTGCCCAGAAAAGTTAAGTATTTGTATAAAAAGATATTTTTTAACAGTTGGTCGAGTCTAAAAATTGGTTTATTATTTTTTAAAGTTGTGAAAGCATAGGAGTCGGGGTACGGTTTTTATAGGATTTTATTTCTATCCTGTGGGGAGGAAAGCTGAGAAAACGGTTCAATCAAATGGCGAACCACGACCCTCTCTTGGCTTATATTTTTCATTTTCCTCTGCATGAACCTGGTAGGGAGAGGAAGCTGTAAACAGTCCTTACGTGAACCAACGAGCGGGCCAGGCTTGTACGCGTTGTAGCCCTCGTGGGATTGACACCTACGTCATGAGGAACAGAGATGCGTAACTCGGCTCGAGTCGACTGTGTTCACAACCACTTATGTTCTTATTTTATAAATAACCAAGGCCTTGTATTAGCGACCACTTAAAGACGGACAGAGTTATTAGAAAGATTATTCCGGAATTGGAATGGTTATCCCGGTTCAGCTCAGCTACTTAAGTTATTGCGAGAGAATTAGTGTCTGTGTATGATTTACTGTTCACAATGCCATATATTCTTGTTTCATAAGCTATGCTTGGGTGATTTAATAGAAAATCTTGCATACGCGATGAAAATCTATATGAAATGCTCATACCAACCTCTAGATTGTTTAATCGGGCAGTTTTCCACAGGTTTTGTCTTGTTCTCACTCGCTTGCAGATGACAACTATCAGGCCGCGAGAAGTCGCTGTTGAGAAATAGAAAATATGAATTATATTTGCGATTCTTACACGTTTCGTTTGATGCAAACGAATAAAGCAAATTGTTGGGTTTTGGTGAAAAATTGAAAAAAATCTTTGACTGCCTCAAACTGATTAAACAGCACAAGTGGATGGATACATATAACTCATAAGTGATGATAAAACTTCAAAGTTACGTGAGATGAAATCAAAGAATTATGGGGTACTATATGATAAATTTAACAAAATAGGCAGTTGTATTGATAAATTATTTTTAAAGTGCTGTATAAGGTGTTGGTGGGATATTATTTTCCCCGACTTCTATCGATAAGTCGGTATTAGTGTCTTGTCGTGCTGATCTTGAAATGGAAGGCAATTTAAGTGACGCATCATATTCTACCAACCTTTTAGCACCGTTATCTTCCCACGCCGGATATTTTACTTCCTGTTCCGGGGTCACAAGATGAGCTGTTGCATTTCCATCGCCGGTGATGGAGAATTCAAACGTTATTCTAAATTTGAAATGCGATTTTATTTTTACTGTTGGAAAACGTTTATTTTTTATTTAAGCCGACTTCAAACATTATAAATTATTTCCGAAGGTTTTGTTACTCTTTCTTAATTCACCTGGGGAGCGTATGAGAGAAACTATTGCACTAGGGACATAAGAACGGATCAGCTTCAACAGAGTTCAGTGAGCAGTGTATGCCCTTGGTGATGGCAAAATCGTGGAAGGTACGGGCTTTAGAATAGTCCTAACGTATTTCCTGCGTTTCGTAGGAGGTGATTAAAAGGAAGCAAAGAAGTTGTAGATGGTTCTACCATCGCCCAGGGCAGATACCACTCACTGCACTGTACGATGATGGTTCAGTTCCGTTTGGAATGTTTTCTGCTTAGAGTGCAGGTGCTGGTACTTCGACTTTTAGTAGCGCTTTACTATTAAGTGGCTGTTGGTTGGTTCGTTTTAAGCACTGCTTCCAGCCTTGTTCAGAGTGAATTTCAATAAAAAAAAAAAAAAAAATTCTTAGAGTTGAATTTTGACAGCTTACCTTTTGAGTTGTGCGCAACTTCAACTCTTAATCAAAAGCTAAAATATGACCATATTCTTATCTGTTTGATTTGAACTCCACAAACCTGAATTTGTCCACGCCATTGAAGTTGATACTGGCAGAACCTCGTAACTCAAATCTTTCACCCACGAACGCATATGTGTACAAATCATCCGCGCTATTGCCGTTGATACCACCAGAGCCAGGCTAAAATTATTTCAGAAAAATTGTTTAAATTTTTATATATTTCAGGGGGAGAATAGGTTGGTATATAGAACAAATTTTGCTCTACACGGATACTTCTTCCACTTGGACTGTTGTCCAGAATGCATCAATTCAAAACCATATCAAATCCAAAGTTCGAAAATACCTTCTCCCTCGAGGCGCGGTCTATCTGAGACTAGGGCTGGGCAATTCGATTCGGTGGTTCGAATCGATTCGAAGCACAATTTATTCGAATCTATCGTGAATCGTTAATAGGAACAAAAAATTGTTAAGTTAACTAGATTTTCATTTTTAACGATGAAATATAATTTTGTCGTTAAAATATGAAAATTGTTGCTTTTAGTGTGAATTAAAAATACAAACTATGCATTTCTTATTTTTCACAGTAGTATATTAGTAAAAAAGAGATATTTGGTATTTACAAAAAATTAGTGATTCGATCCGATTCGAAAGAATTATTCGAATCAGATTCGAATTCCAAGTGATTCGGTTTTGCCTAGCCCTATCTGTGACACATGTGTGACGAAATATAGTTTCTGTTGTGGACGCGAATTGATTTTGTATGATTTCAGATCAAGCTGAATATGACAAGAGGTAAAATCTTATTAAAAAAAACTCATTATCTCTGGCTTACCCCTGGCGATATATAAATTCCTTGCTTTTCAGGGGGAACCGAATTCCACGGATTTTTAGGTGAAACATCATCAAGTCCTAGTCCAGTGTCAGCGAGTCCGCGTCTTCGTGGTTGGGTTGGGTAGCGAACCGATGGACTTCGTCTATAAAAACGTAAACAGCAATGATTAGTAGGCACGTTATGGGCTAGAAATTTTATAAACAAATTGAAGATAAGAAATTGATTTATTTGACAAAAAATATATTAACTTTTTGTTCGGTTTCCTTTATACCAGGGATGGGCAAGTTGATTTGATGAACCGAATCGCCCGAAGTACAAATTATTTGAATCAGTCGTTAATCATTTGTAAAAACAAAAAATTGCTTTATGGAGTAGAATTTTCATTTTTAACGACACATGCAATCGATTTTGGTCCAATTTGACCAAAATCGATAGCATTTCGTCGTTAAAACATGAAAATATTTATAGCGGAAATACATAGCCTTTAAGACTATTTAGATTATTGAGCCGGACTTGCCGGTATTCGAACCCTAGATTCACAACCTTTGATGCTACCACGAAAGAATAAAGCATATGGTAATGGCATTCGATTATTTGGTTTTGAAATATCATTTCTCTTCATTTTCCTATGATCATATTAAGACATTAATACAATCGGTAAATTATTCTGTGGTCGCCAATGTTGGTCTGGCATATTAATCATAGTTGTTTGACGAACTTTTTTTGTCACCGTCTTCATTCGAAATTCATGATTGAAGAGCGTAGTAAAACAATTGATAAATTTGGTGACATTTTGCGGACAGTGAATTATGTATACTGCAAAGAAAATGCTGTAACATTGCTTTCTTTATACAGTATTTCGTTTTTTATTGATAATCGCTTTACTCTGTGATTTTAAATAAAACTATGAAACAATTTTTGGCAATTATGGACTGTTGACGAGCCCTGGAAGCCGCGGCATTTCAGAATCCAGGCGAACCTCATCTACAACACGGTTTTAAATTTTAGAATTATGCAATTACTGCAAATTAACTGTAAATTCACTCCACTTTTGTCACAGTGAATACTCGATGAATATTTAATCAGATCATGTCTTGTTGATTATGCAATAACCGGATATATTAAAGACGTAACATTTTCACGGGGACTTGAACTCGATGTGCGTTGACTGCTTGTAAGGTTTGGAGAATAACTACCTTATGAATGTTGCACATGGGTTTCGAATGAAGTGGAACTTTCACATTTTATGGGAAAATACGAACTATAGATTTCAATATTTTGATGATTCAGAAAATATTATTTTAAAGACGGGCCAATAGTTATCTATGCATATTTAGTGTTTCGATCTGATTCGAAAAAATTAACAAATTCAAATTATTAGGTTTTGCGCAGCCCGAGTTTTTGTATTTGAATTCAAACTTGTTTTCTGTAACTCACTCTGATTTGACAAAGGTTTTGAGCAAAATAATTCGCAAATCTTGGAATCAGCTGATTTAAAAGTAAAATAACGAGAACGATGCTGTTTTAAAGATTTGTAGGCTCAAGAATAAAATCGATTGTCCGATTACATGTCCGATTAGTATTTTTACAGATACTTAATGTTAATGGGTAGCTCCGAGGAAGGCCCTATACAAATATCATTGATAGAATTTAGTCTATTCAAGTTATTACACTCTGGGTTGAGTAGTGAGCATTAATGAACGAGTGGACTTGCTCGGACTCTAACCTAAGATATTAGATTTGATTCAATGATAACCAGCATTGTCGCGGTCCTTGTTTGGAGCCGCGGGAATGTATCTCGACACATTCCAGCTAAACATCACTTGATACTGGTGATATTTTATCTCACTGCATTACAAGGAGCCGCACAAACACAACAATAACAAGGGCAGGGTGATCCGTTATGCGTTTGATGAGACCAATAGAAGATTAAAAGCGACAATAAGGCAGTTCACTTGACTTGTGTTATCTGAAATTCGCTCTGGACGAGGCTAGCATCAGCACTCAAAAATAGGCCTACCCAACTAACGACCACTGACATGGGAAACACTTCGATTTATGTAAAAAGCAGAAACTGTGCTCTAAGCGGACAATATTCAATACAGGCCTGAATTACTATAATGGAGTGCAGTATCTGTACAAGGTTGAGTGATTGCCACCAGGGAAATTCATAGTGAATCTAATTGCTCAACCGGTGATGTGCAAACGATATTTTTATATTTTGCCAATGTTTCGAATGTCTATACGGCCGTGGTATACACATTCGTCTGTATAGACGTCCGTATAGACATTCGAAACGTTGGCAAAATATAAAAATATCGTTTGCACATCACCGGTTGAGCAATTAGATTCACTGTCTGTACAAGGTGTTGATATGTCACAAACACCACGTCGATGCCTGCTTTCAGAGGATTTTCAAAACAGATTAGGAATTACGTTTGCGCAATTTTAATTGGAGTTACACCCTGGGATTTGCTTAGACTTTTTTGTTCTTTCCCTTTTTCTTTTTTGTATATTTGATGATATTCGACAGGAGTTATGCAATAAGAAATTAATATGCTATTGGTCTGGGGTACGTGGACTAACTACTTATCCTTCCTCTGTGCCTTTGCGTTTGCCGGTCCGTATGCAGTACATGCAATGATACAGTCACAAGAGTAGTTATGAATAACTAGAGAGGTTCAAAATCTTGCTTCACACTTACACAAATTTATTTCTTTAAACGTTTGTCTGACCAAAGTCAGACTTTTTCAGACAATCCTTGACAAAAAAAAAAAAAAAAACTAATTAACAGCTACTGAATGGAAAGCTACAAGATGTAGTTTCACAACTGTATTCTGAGCGCAAAATATTCCAAATTAACTGAACCGTCATGGTAAAGTGCAGCGTCTACCCCGAGAAATGGTAAAATATCTTCAACTTCGTTCGCTAAGACGTGCAGGAAATACCTTATCATTATTTATTATTATATGCTTTTGTTTAAAGGTCATAATAATCACCTTTTCTTTGCAAACATTTTTCTTGGCTTTTTCCTCCGTGGTAATGTTGTTTCTGGAAAAGATTTTGCTGCTGCGAATTCTTCGCCATTTTGTGACCTTTTCTCTGTGTTGGACACAACATGGCTGCCGTTTTGTGCTTGGGAAGACTGATTTAGCAAATTTGATTTATCCAAGTTGTTGGCTTTTAAACCATGGTTTTCGGGTAAAATTACATCAAAGAAGAGAGAACTTTGTGGAAGACTTTCATCGGAGAAGACGTTCATTGAGTTTTTGTTCTGAAATGGATAAAAGATGATTATAGCAACCAAGGGATTCTTACAAATATTTTTCGTTCAGTATGTGCCACAGATGAATCGCGCCGTCGAGGTGCGGTTCATCTGCGGTCCATTCTTAACATTCTTAACATTCTTAACATTCTTAAAATAAAATTTCTGCTTTAAGAGAGGCCCCAATCAAAATCAAAGGGCCTGGATAGATCCTTTAATAAAAGCTTTAGGATTCTTAAGACGTCATGTTTTCAATTACCGTAGGATATAATTGCTAAACATCTTGCCGGGGCAGGGTTGCTAGCTTAAAGTGCACTAAACCATGACCTTGCGCGGGAAATTCCAGTAAAAGGTTAAACAAAAAATTTAACCCCGAGCTTGGCAATAGGTCGCGGTTCGCCACATCCCTTTTAAACCCTATTTTCGACTCTAATCTCCCGCGGAACAAAAGTGAAATCTTATACTGTGTAATTTATTCCAATAATGGAATTTACTTTGAAAATATTTAGTCAAGGCTGATTCACTGATGAATGAAACATCTTTGGTTTGGTATAATAAAATTTTTGGTGGGAGAGCGTCGCCGAAAGCAGCTCCCACAACAGGAAACTAACAGACACTATCATGACCAAGAGCTTCATGAAATACTTCTTCTATTTGATTCGGAAACATTTCAAAACAAACTATAGCGCTTCCTACACTATGGTCATTAGCTACACTATCCTTTTCAAAACTTCCCTGAGCCACTTTAGGTAACGCAGGAAATAAAGTTTAATTTCCCAACCCCTCATTGACAAGGAATATTACGATCAGTACCGTATTTTTTTATAGCCACTTCTTAGAGTGGATAACCCTGTTCAAGTCCCTGTAACAGCGGCCACTTATAGACGGACAGGGTTACAATTACTGAAAAGGTATGATCTTTTCCTGTTCTACTTAGCCTACTCAAGTTATTACACCCTGGGTGGATCGGGGGGCATGGATAAGCGAGCCGGACTCGCCGGGGCTCGAACCCGAGATCTTCAACCTATGATGCCAACATGTTTAACCACTAGGCCATCGCGCCTCACTAAACGTTCTTAAATTATAGCGAAAAAAAATAACACGTCATAAATGGTCCGCAGGCTGAAATATTTGCTCTTCTAAAACCCAGCCGCATACAAGAACAAATTCTCAAAAATGAGATGTTTCGTTTAGAAATAATCTAAATATTCAGAATAACTTTCGCGCGCCGAAGACGCGTGAGAAATTTTTGAAATATTGACTTTTTTGAAGCTCTTTAAAAATCTAGTATAGGAAATTTTTGTTTTGCCGGCAAAGGAGGAGGGTGGGGGAATGGCACTAAAAATAGCTCATAACGAGACTATTGATTACGATCTTCTCACTGTAAACAGAATCCTCTATGTTTGCTCATCAAATAAAATCTCACATTCTCATCGCAGTTTACATCAAGGTCACTGCGAGATGTTTTTAAGATTCGTCGATTAGTATCGTTCATAGTTAGTTTTTCCAAACTCATTTTTTATTTATGATTATCCATGAAATATGCAGAAGAAGTCGCTTGTCAGTTGGGTTTTATCCCGTATTGAGACCTGTATTTTACCGGAATTACACCATTCTCTACTCAGCCTTAAAACAATGACTTTTATTGGCGAGTTTTCGAAACTATGTTTGAAAACATATTACAGAATAAAACAAGCATAGCTACTGAACACAAACTAGTTCGGCCTTTAGAATAGTCCTAACATAATACCTGCTTCTATGAATATTAAAAACGCGTTGGCTGTTGTGGTAGCATTGTGTTATTTGAGTTGAATGGTTTCTACCATCGACCAGAGCAGATAATACGTACTGCACTTCACCATGGCTGTTCAGTTTCGTTTCATATGTCTTCCGTTTAGAGTGCGGATGGTGGTACAACAGCTTCGAATAGTGGCTGTTGGTTGGTTGGTTCTTTTTAAGCACAACCACCGACCTTGGTCAGAGTGAATTTTAATAAAAAAAAGGATTTCATTTGTTGTTTCAGTTTCACTTTTCATAAAACATTTCAAAAGCCAATTTAAAATATAATGCAAAGCTACAATGTAACAAAAATGCAACAAAATCATTGGTCTTTAACTGTAATTTTTATTGGCGGCATTGAAGAAAGTCAAAAATAACTTTTTTGGGGCCGCGAAGGTGCGGTCCATCAACAGCCCATAATTGGCACAAATCTCATCAACACGACTTTTTTAACTTTGAAAATATGCAATTACTGCAAATGACTAGTAAATTTAATGAACTTTTGCTACAGTGTATCTCAACGGCGTTTTCAATATTCTTGATTCAAATTTTATTATGTTGTCCTTTAAATATGTATTGAGCAGTCAAGAGCAGTTAGTCGATTTGGCGCCATTCAAAATTGCAGCGCATACAATTTTACATATGACGCGAAAGGACGGACGAGGAACAAAATTGCTCGAAAATTATATGTTTGTTTTGCAGGTAGATCAAAATATGTGTGTGTAATTTGACGGGACAAATGAAAACGTGACGTATCACTGTTTATATATTATTCTCATTTTATTTGATGCGATTTGTACATCTTCAAGAGCAAATACCCCTAGGGTTGGGAAATTCGATTCGGTGATTCGAATCGAGTCGAAGCACGATTTTTTCGAATCAATCGTGAATCGTTTATATTCATAGCAACAAAAACTTGTTAAATGAACTAGAATTTCCATTTTAACGACAAAATGCAATCGATTTTGGTCAAATTTGGCCAAAATCTATTGCATTTCCTTTTTAAAATATGAAAATAGTTGATCTTAGTATGAATTGAAAA
>OZ023141.1:20782081-20792291 GCA_963675895.2 Styela plicata | reverse complement strand
GCACTCCATTAAATAAGCGGTTTCAAGTAGGGTTCCCCCCCCTGGAAATGTCCCCCCCACCCCCCCCTCGCAACTTCGAACGCAGGTTTTGCCTAAGAGAGCACAATAGTAAGTAAAGCGCTCTTTTTTGGAAATTGGGGGATTGGAATGTAGAATCACCCATGAAACCCAAGGAAATCTCGTTAACTAGTATCCCCCCCCCATTTATAGAAGGCAAAATGTATAAGGAATTGCCCTTAAAAAAGATATTTAACTCCCGTACCTGGGTTTCGTTAAGGCTAACCCCATACTATTTCTCCACCATGAGTGCCAGGCCCTTTTTTACGAGCCTGGACTCGCTCCCCACCCCCGTCTGACTTCCAAATCCCCAGATATTAAACCTGCGATTCCGACATGTTAAACACTATTCCATCGCGGCCATTAGGCCCCTAAGACATCACTCCTATCTAAGCGGCGCTCCTAGCCACGTCTGAAGGGAACTCCAAACAAAGAATATTCAATTTTGTGAATCACAACGCAAATAAAACAATGAGAGTTTTATAACCACTGGAAAGTGGTCATATTCGTGGTCATATTTGTTGACAAAATTCTCGAAATATTAAAAAATTTTCATTTTCAGTAAATAATGTGTTTATTCGAGCATTAGCCATGGAGGGATTTAGACTACCCACGAGGTGCCTTGCTGAAAAGCACGCTCGGTGGTGAAACGGTCAAGCATCGAAGCATCGACCTTCCGGTCAGTACGATCGCGCGTAACCGATTGAGCCACCGAGCCGGGTCAGAAAAATATTGTTGTTTTTTTTATTTTTGATAGCCTGCTATACCGCCTTGGTGTGGTGGAAAATTCTGCAAGTATAACGTAAAAATACCTAACTTAGGTTGCGTGCAGTAATCAGTATCAAACCGAAAAAAATGATGAAAGTCCAAAACACCATATACTGATGGATGCCAAACGCAATCACCAATTTTAGAATTTTTAACATGGTATTCCACCCCAACACAAAAATCACGCCACCCAACAGAATTTTCGATGTATTCAACAAGAAAGATAATATTCGCCAAAAACGAGTACTACCCAACACCATCCTCATTCTATAACCTCGAGTAAAAATACTCAACCAACACCCAAACGGAAGTGCTAGCTCATTACCCACATTCCAACGTCTTGTCTACCTTATTGTCGGTTCCCGCAACACCTAATATCTCAACAAACCGACAGGTTTTAGATTCTCGGAAACACAAAGAGGCAATGAAATAACAAAGGCAAATGCGCCCAGGCGCGATCCATCATTGCCCATGCTTGACAAAAATAACGTCACTGAAAACATCGCGCTGTTAATTTATTGCAAGCGTGCGTGTGTGTCATCGCGGTAGAAGTCAAACAAGTACAGTAATGCGTAAACCTAATGGTCATGTATATGACACGCGCTGGAACCGGGAAGTTTCCGATATGGATATTTTGTGTACACAAATACCCGTTGATGTATGATTTTTGACTCTTACCTTCATCGTCTGTCGAAGTTTTACCAAGTATACCTGAAATTTAAAGATTCTTCGAGATCCGATAGAAAGCTTCCGACCTTGTCTTGAATTTTCGAAGACGCTGAAATTATATTGGACCCAGATTTGAACAGCTACAATTTTATAATAATTCATTTAAAATCTAAACGAGACAAATGAGTCTATTTCACCCATTCTATAAAGCAGCGTCACAGTCCAAAGGAACCGCTTACAGTTTGGAAATATCTGATCGCATGTGACATGCTACAACCGAATTCAGTTCAAAACAGTAGGATCCGCCCAGCCCAGCCATTTATGATCGGTGAATAGCAAGCAGCGTTATTTTGATACAGGTCTTTATTGAATGCATGAGTCACTTATTACTCAGCCGCAATATATCGCATGCAATGATGTTTTTAAATCACCGAGCGTCGATTTCTATGTAGTAAAGCAGAAGCGATGATTGTTAGAGATAGGTTTAATAGCAAGGAATAGATGTATTCTTAGAAATTTCAAATATTCGAAGCCTGGTATGAAAATATTAACGAACGCATCTTTTGTCGAGTATGGGACACTGATGGATCGCGTCGATGAGACGCGGCCCATCTGAGGCACATGCTTGGCAAAATGAAATTTCTGTTTGAGAACTTTCGCATCGCATGCAATGATATTTTTAAATCACCGAACGTTCGATTTCTAAGTAGTAAAGCATAAGCGATGATTGTTAGAGATAGGTTTAATAGCAAGGAATAGATGTAATGCTAGAAGTTTCAAATATTCGAAGCATGGTATGAAAATATTTACCAACGCATCTTTTGTCGAGTATGGGACACTGATGGATCGCGCCGATGAGACGCGGCCCATCTGAGGCACATGCTTGGCAAAATGAAATTTTTGTTTGAGAATTTTTCCAACTTATTACGACTTTTTACGAGTGTTTTAAAGTTTCATCTATTTTCTCCTGCCCTCATTCTGATTGAAGTGACTGGTTTCTAACAAGGGATGGGCGAAATCCAATCATTTGGAATTAGAATCTGATTCGGATTAATTTTTCGAGTCAGGTCGAATCGCTGATTCCACAAAAACAACAAATTTGCCAATATTACTATTATTGTCTCATTCATGATAATTAAGAATTTTTCAGTTGTAAATTACAAATATTAGCTTAAACGGACTTGAAAGACTCCGGTCCAAGAGCGAAAATATTGATTTAACGACAAAATACAATCGATTTTGACCAAAATAGATTGCATTTTGTGGTTAAAATGAAAAAGTCCACTCTATTTTACAAGTTTTTGTTCTTATGGCTGATTCAAGTTTGATTCGAATAATCTGTATTTCGAATCGATTTGAATAACCGAATCAAATTGCCCAGCCGTACCTTAAGCAAGGCCCTGTCCCAGGAGATAAGACATAAACTTTTCAGTTTGGTTTAGTCTACTCAAGGTTGCTTGGGTTGAATGGATTAACGATTCAAAACGCAAGGAAGCCCCTACCATAAAAAAATGTGTCGTGACTGGGAGTGAGAAAACGAATCTCTTTCGCCATTGTTAGATATTGCATCATGTATTATTCGGGGATGCAGAACTTCTTGCTACCGACCAATCCATGATGCTGGTATTCACCTGGCAACAGTGGAAGGAAGTATTCCATAGAACAATTTATGTTGTACTAATTTCATATTTGATATGTATAGTCATATATTCCTGTATATTAAAATATTTCTTTTTTATCGTTGCTGGAAATGTTAAAAATACAGAGTTAAAAATACAAACTTTTTTCTTCATAGGTATGCGGCATGATAAACTAAGAAAATGTTAAATATGAATATGGGTGTCAAGTGTCACGTCTTGATTTACTTGTTATTTCTAGGTAAGCACCATATATAATAGAGAGTATTCTTTTGCACACTTAAATTTTAATTTTTCAGATTTTTATAGTGATCGATTACGTCAAGAGTCAACTAATTTTTTTGCGTTTCTCTACTCTCACCCTTTACACAAAATGGTTATCTTTGTAATTTTCAAAAGTCATGTTTAAAATTGGATTGGTTTCTATTTCTTATGACTTATGACACGATAATTCAATTAGAATTTTTTTTATTTTAAACTTTTTCACTATAATTACCTATTGCACTTCACATGCTCTATCCAAACCTTTTTTAAGACTATTCTGGAGACATTTTGGATTTTAAATCAAATTTTTTTTTAATAATTCTTGTTCCATGGAGAAGTGGAAAATGCAGGATATTTATATGATGTAATTATTTTGAAGGTGTTCTGCAGATATCACTTGCTAGAGGCAAAAAACAATGCCACATAATCCATGGCGATGAAGATGAACCGATACTTGTCAACACTAATCATATGGGAAACATCACCGCCGGAGATAATCTAGGAGGAAAATGTTGGCAATTTACTCCACCCAATGGAAGAAACGACATGGTAGTTGTGTTAAACGTTACCCACACGAACTGCAGCGATAAATTCAAGATCAACAGTAAGGGATAGATAACAATTTAATATTTTTCTGCCTTTTACGTGACTCGTGCTGGGGAATTCAATTCGATGATTCCAATCGATTCGAAGCATGAGCTATTGGCACCGGTTATAGGGATAAATACTTTGCAAATCACAAAGATATTTTCCTGCTTTCATTGTAAAATACAATAAAAAAAATTGAAATTTTGAACAAATATATTTCTGCCCTCAGTTATGACTTCTATCTATAAGGATTTAACTATTTGATCAAATTCTGAAAAATATACGAATCACAGTCGACTTCTACCAAGCCTCACCGATCTGAAAATTTAAAGCATCTTTTCAACTATTCATTTAAATGTGCAAAGGCAAATAGGGGGTTGTTTAGTTTTACTGCAATATCACAAAATCTTGCTGCTTGGTCGACCCAAGTTAGACCTTACAGAGACTGCGTGGCATCATGGATCACCCAACCGAACCGAAATGAAATCCGAGATCTTTTATTGTCTAAGCAGCCACACATTGCACTTTACTATGTCTGTTCTGTTCTCCTCGCCTTCGTTCTACAAGCGATGTTACTGGAAATATATTTTGAATCAGCTCTATGCCTTTTAAATGGCTGTTGGATTTCTTTAAAACTGGCTCTGGCTTTTTGCGTGTCGCTAATTTCTATTGAAAAAATGTACTCTCTGTTCTAAACTGTATGTGTTAGTGAACTTTTTCTTTTCACAGAAGATGAGAAACATTGTTCAGAAGATACTCCTTTTGTATATACTCACATTCCAGAAAAATGCAGTGCAAGAAATTGTCCATCTGGAGATGGAAATTGTGTAGATAAACAGACCCAAAACTTAGAAATCAGTTTTGAAAAAACTAAAGGCGATTTCAGCTTTTCTTTGAAATATGAATTTATTCCGTGTTATTTAAGTGAGTAAGCACTATATTGTTTCCTTTTTACTCCTCATGGCTAGAACTGGGCATTTCAATCTGTGATTCGAAGCACAAAATATTCAAATCAGTCGTGCATAAAGTTTATTTTATCAAGCATAAGCCACAGATAGCCCGCGCCTTGACGTCTTTTTTATTTTTTTTTTATACTGCAAACAAAAACCTGCAAAATAAGGTAGCGTTTTCAAATTCTACGGAAAGACAGGATATGGATTTTCCGATTTTGATATTTGGCCAAATGGCAGAGACAATCAGTATGATTATGAAAAAAGCCATTTGACGAGATTTAAAAAGTACTTGGAAAGCTTGTGCTCTCATTCTAAATTTACTTAAATTTAATGGGCAAGGTTGGAAGTAGTATTCAATGTAGATGAACTACTGATCATAATAATGATCATAATAGGGCAAAGAGCAATAGAATGTAAAAATATAGATCGCGTGCTTTGCTTTACCCGGATCCACATCGCGTTCCAGCCCATAGACAGTACACATTTCATCAAGAAAGTGTTTTCTAATATCGACCATATATAATTACTTAAAAAAAAATCATTATTTTTTTTTCTAGCCTTGTGCGATTTTGTCGATTTGCGTGTCATAAAACAATATTTTTAAGGATTGTTTCGCTCTATTAATTAATGTAAGCGAAAATAAGGGATTGTTTATACCCCTTTTTTCTGTTTTTCTATAACCAAATTGTCTCATCATAAACAAACGATATACACCATCCTCATTTTGCAAAAAGTATATCACGTGGAACTGCACTCTAGAATAAAAACGTCTTAACTACAATAAAGTGCAATATGTGATATCTTTCCTGGTCGTTGGTAAAACGTTGCAACACTTTTCCTTTGCAGGTACGACTCCAGTTCAAACAACAGGACAGGAACCTTCAACTCCGGAGTCTGGAATAGATTTCACAGTATCAATAGCTCAATCTTCAGCCACCACCAACTCAAAAGCAAGAGGTTAGATATGGGTTTTAATTTTATGAGAGTGTATTTGAAACGAAGTTTTCGGATTTTTTTATTGAAATTTGATCGTAGCAAAGTTGCAAGAGGCATATATAATACATGAAACTCTTCCGAAACCTGTGCTATGAGAAAAAGCAGAAAAAGTACCACAATTTAAAAGTAATTTTATCTGATTTGGATACATAACTATAAAATCGGATTTTGCGGCTCAATATGATTTGTTACTGGGTCGCACCTACATACAATATCAATATATATGTCAAAATCATGATGATTCAAAGGTTAAAAATATACAATCGCTGCAAAATAACAGTAAATTCGCTGTAGTTTTTCACTGTGTATATAATTTCACTAAGTAAGAAATGAAGCATTTTTTCATGAATGAGCATCAGATGCTTCTTTCAAATTTAATTCAACGAAGATCGTCGTAGTTCTTTGAGGAAATATAGTCGTTAGGATTTATATCGAAATTTGTGAACGTACTATCGTAAATTAACTGTTTATTTGTGGTAGTTTGCAAACTTCCAAAACTTATACAGCATTATCTATTGTACTTTTTTAATATCGAAATTTACTTTGAGCGAAGCCGGAAGCAGTGCCTAAAAGAATCCAAATTCCGGCCACTTAATAGTAAAGAGCCATCAAAAGATGTAGTACGAGCAATTACACTCAAAACATAAAACATCCCAAAACTAACTGTGCCGTAATGGTAGAGTGAAGTGATTGATATCTGCTCCGGGCGATGGTAAAACCATCTACCTCTTTTTTGCTTCCTTTTAGTTGCCTCTTTCGGTACGCAAGATATCGCTCGGTAAAAACGATATAAAAAAATGTGATAAAATGATTTCATTCCATTTTTCTACAGTATAAGCCCAAACAGTTCAACCGTGAACATATTTCTGAAAGACGAAGGCTCGGTTCATTTCCAATCAGAACTTTTACTTTGATCAAGCATGTACTACAGATGAACTACGCTTTGTTGGCGCTCCCCATCAATACAATATATAAACAAAACATGTCTTGTGAAAAAATTTTACCTAATTTTTTTTATTCATAACTAGCAAGTGTGGCATCGTACAAAAGAATTCTGCCCTTTTATTCAAATTTTATTTTCCAAAAATATATCTCAAATAGACCTCGTCTTGGCGATGCGTTTCAACAGTGACACATATAAAACAAAACGTGCAAACTTGGGAACGTATTTATTTTTCTAACTGTTTTACAAATGCATACTTTCCAGTTACTGAATCGACAGCGACATGAATGCAAAATCAATACATTGAAGTAAACCTAACCTAAAGCAGAATCAGACCTTTTTTAACAAAACGCGTTTGTGCAGTTTTTTTCATCTGATTGAACTAAATAGAACTGTAGCAATAGCTACTACTCTACTGCTCCTTTATTAGTGTCTTCCACAGCAGTGGAAGCGCGCCTCGAATAACATAAAAGCCTACATTGCAGGTACTGAAGAAGCAACAACATTGAAGAAAGACAATGAAAACTCTACTCTTCCATTAACCGAATCTTCCACACATCGCCAACGATTGCTTCGGATTCATCCCAACTCCTTTCCATCTTATCATTTCCAATAGTTTATTATTCTATTATTAAGCGATTTTGTTTCTTCTCGTCGTTGTTTTAAAAATCTGGTTGAGCTTTTATTTACTATACAGTTTTTTCAAAACTTTGGAGGAGGAGTGAGGAGATTAATCTTTTTTTGAACCAAATATTAACACAAAAATAAAAGGGGAAACTTCTGTAATAAGACCAGCTTTTGATGTAAAACAGCCAACAAAATTGAGCTGCGGGAGCATAAAATTGGAAATCACTTAGTCATTCACCTTAAAATTAAGCCTCCATTAAAAACAAATGACATTGAAAACAGTGTTTTTGTAAGCATGATGACCCTGATAAGTCAAGATGTGGTTATAACGGAAGACCGGGGAAGACGGACGAAATCCGACCGGTACAAAATCCCCCCGTGAGAAAATAGTGTGGGTCAATATTTCCCCTCTTCAATGTGTGCGTTCCCTAAATAGTCTAACAATTTTTTCGTTACTGGTATAAAGTTTTTTCCATGACCATTAACACCAATTACATTACACGTATCACATCAACCGAGGGGTTCAATTTTAAAATTATCACGTCCCTTGCAAATAAAAGGTAAATTTACTGTACTTTAGTTGAATTGAATGGGTCCAGTGTTGGTAAGCTCTATGTGGCCCTTCCATCAAACAGCCCACAATTGCCAAAAAAAGTTTATTGGCATTAATTTAGTATACGATTTACTACGAGTAAAGAAGTTAAATCTTACTAGTTAAAGTGTAAGTTTTTCTCTAAAAGACCACAACTGCTGAGTTTGGTGACACCCTAACTGGACTGGGCAAAGCTCGAAGCATTGCGGAATTCGAATCTGATTCGGGTATTTTTTTCTATCTCAAATCCTATCGAATCACGAATTCATGAAAATACTCCCCAAAAGCCGTAAAAACGATGTATTTGTGAAATTACACTCTATTTCACAAGCGAAATTGTCATTTTAACAAACAAAATACAGATCGATATTGGCCAAATTTGACAGCAAAATCGATCGCATTTTGTAGTTAAAAATGAAAAAATAGCACGCTTTTACAACACAAGTTTCCAAGTGACTGCGAGGACGATCGGGGCACGATACAGAACTGATCTGACATGGATCATTACTCTCGCAAAGCGTTATGCTCGAAGTAACCAAATCAAATTGCCCCAGCCCTATACCCTCATCAAGCATGCTGCGTACCAGACCGATAATATATAAACTTGTCAGTTCGGTTCAGCCAGACTACAAAGATCTTGCTTGATGAGAATGGTTATGATGGATTAAGCGAATCTTATATCTTGCATAATACACGCGAATTATAAGATTAAGCTTGTGAGAGACAAGATATAATCGATATACAGGTGACGGTCTTACAGCTCTACTCTCAATTGGCTTGCAGATGAAATGGATGTCTGGATTGGGAACGAGATATACTTGCAGAGGATAAGATCATAAAGAGAAAAGCTAGTAGAAGATCAAAGGAGTTATAAATATTTTCAGTTCGGTTAGGACACATACAAACAATTTTGTCTTGTTGTGTGAAATGGATTTATGGACAATAATCACTGAAACCAAATTGTCAGACTAGGCACTTAAACGATATAATTTAAACGAGTGCTATATCCAACTTTATATAACAACAAGCCCTAACGAGCAGGCAACGAAATCGTATCAGCTCGTAATTCACCATACATAACGCAATGGTTGTTATTAATTATATGCTGTGTGGGCATCCTGTTAGGCATTTAACCGCTATCAAAGTAATAAGGTTTCCACACCAAACGTGGACAAAAATTACGTAGCGCTGTTATGTCTTAGATATCAAGTTGCAGACTTAGTCTACAATGAAACTTAGCGTGATCCGGTCTAATTGTTTGAAAGACAAATCGCTATAGAAAACCAACGCAGACGGAAGACCTTACTTTTTGCTGGCGCTTAATGTCGCAGGCAACTACTCACAGTTTCTTGATCATTTTCATTCTCAAGAACATTCAACAACATACCAAAGATGGATGGTATTAAATACCCCACACAAGAGAAAGACTCAGAAAACGTCAGATGGTCTGTGAGATATCCGACAAAGGGCCAATCTAAATTGTCAATAAGATTTCAACTCACTAAAAAATATTAATAACCAATGTTAGGAATCGATGTTTACTTAACCAAAAATCCAAAGTTTTAGTTTTAAGTGAACCACGAGTCGGTATCTGAATCTATTCGAACATGAATGAACAGACTAATTTCTCACTTCTCACTTTATAAGTATCGACTTAGAATCATCATCTGATCATTATTGAGTGAACGAATACAGAATTAACAGCAGGTTGCATTGCTTGTTGCATGTTGCATATTTTTCTGGAGGAGCAATTTCATCTCTGATAAATCCATGGAAGGCAGGCAACGTGATTTTTCACAAGGGGTTTGCACACTCGGACTAAATTTACATCAAGTCCCGAATCAAATCGCGTCTGCATTTTTCAAGTCGAGTTATTTAGCTAAGACGCCTCGAGTCGAGTCAAGTCATTGATTAAGTTGACTCCAGTGCAAAACGACTCGCGTCCTTGACTCGAGTCACTCTAACACTGGTAATAACAATCGCACCCTAAGTGGAAAATATCCCAAAACAGAACTGAGCAAATACAATACTTTACAGCGAGTCCTAGTAATCCTAGGTAGAGTGCTCCGTCACTGCTACACTGTAACAAAAATGCAACAAAATTACTGGTCTTTGC
>OZ023141.1:20743368-20772797 GCA_963675895.2 Styela plicata | reverse complement strand
TTAGCAAGTATTCGATCCTATGTACAATTCCCGATTGATTCGAATATATTTTCTTCGTATCGATTAAAATCACCGAATCGAATTTCCCAGCCCTGGCCTTGTCATTCTATTCAATGAAGAACCGGTAAGGTTATCGAGCATCGTCCAAACGGGCATCTCTCATGTATTGCTCTTCGAAGGCCTTTTCGGTAATCGATCTTAACCCTACATTGCCGGGGTTCGAACCCGCGTAATTCGATAGGTGATACGTTCGGCAGCTATCGCTGCTTTCATTACGCCACCGCGGGGACGTTTTTTCTGTTTAAGCTGGAGTGTAAAAGGGAAACATTATTTTGACAGGCATGGACCACAGATGGGCCGCGATCCATCAGTGACCCACGCTTAATAAAACCTGCCCCAACTAAATGTGTTGACCTATGATATAAAACAAACATAAATGTAAACTTCCTACCTTTAATCCTTTCTCTTTTCACTTCCGGATCACTGGTTTGATGAGTCAGATTTGCTAAAAAATGAAAAAAAAATTGAATTTTCTCAAATTATTTTTTATTTTTAAAAAATCACTCTGAGCAAAGCCGGAAGCAGTGCCTAAAAGTAACCGACTAACGGCCACTTAATAGCAAAGAGTTACTAAAAGATGTAGTACCAGAAACTGCACTCTAAACAGAACTGAACCACTAGAGTGGTATATGCCATGGGGATGGTAATATCATCTACCACTTCTTTGATTCCTTTCGGCCGCCTATTGCGACACGCAGGAAATATTCTAAAGCCCGTTAATTACTTATTTTAGTTTTTTTCAGCTATGTATCTTAGATGTACCACTAGTCGATACGATTTTGCATGAATCTCTGCCTATGCAGCGCTATACAAACTAAAAAAGGTGGAAATTGCGTTTGGGATGTTTCCGCTTAGATTACAGTTGCTGGTACTGTATCTAAAAGCTCTCTGTAAGGAATGGCCGTTAGCTGGTCCCTTCTTGGAACTGCTTCCAATCTTGCTTACAGGGCTGGGCAGAACCGAATCATTTGGAATCCGAATCTGAGCATTCAAACTTATTCCAATCGGACCGAATCATAAATTCTATGTAAATAGCAAATATTCCATTTTTACTATTACAGCTTGTCTTCATTGTGAAAATCAAGATATTTAGAATTTAGGAAGACTAATATCAGCATGAATAGATTTGAAAGCAATGTATTTTTAATTCACATTCTAAGAGCAACAATCTTTATATTTAGCGACAAAATGTAATCGATTTTGATCAAACTTGACCAAAATCGATTGGGGTCTATCTTCAAAAATAAAAATTCTAGTTCATTCAGCAAGTTTTTGTTCCTATGAACGATTTACGATTGATTCGAATAATTTGTGCTCCCGATTCAAATCAATGGATCGAATTGTCTTTCCCTACTTGCTCAGAGTCAATTTTTTTGAAATAAAGTTTATCAGAAATTCACTCTAAGCGACGTGGGAAGGAGCACTTGACAAACAGTTTCAAACAGAACTGAAGCGCAATACTGAACTGCAATTAGTGATATCTGACCTAGGCGATGGTAAAAACCATGATACATTTTTTAATTTTTTTTGTAGCCATTTCTTGGAGTGGATCACCCTGACCAAGGCTCACTACAAGCGCCACTAATAGACAGACAGGGTTAGCATTGCTGGGAAGATTTTTACCTTTTCCGGTTCGGCTCAGTCTACATAAGTTATTACACCCTGGGTTGAGTGGTTCGCATGGATTAACGAGCCGGACTCGCTGGTGCTAGTAGTTACCTCTTACGATATGCATAATTAGGCCATATAGAGCCTACATATTTGTGCTTACCAGAAAAAGTGTTTACAGTAAATATTATTAAACAATTCTCAGTAACCATGATTGTAGCCACAAACTTCGTTTCAGTCTCGATATCGTGCAGATTTCAAATAAAAATAAACTTTGTGGCCACGGCTTCACGTCAGAAAGAGATTATTTATTTATTTATTAACCATTTTGGTAACAATACAATGTTATGTACACGAGTTTTACAGTTTACATTTCAAAATATCAATAGTTCATGCAAAACATCAAATACGGTTTTAGTCTCTTTATGTGGTATTGTTATAGGCTTGGAAAAAACATCTGATGATTGCTTCCTACAGAGGCATATCCACATGCTAAAAGGTAGAGTACAGTCAAAATTCAAAATATTCGGATAATTTTATGACGACTGCTTAACCCCCCACGGGGATTTCTCATTTTATGTTCGTTCATTTATATCAGTTTTACAGAAACACTTCTCGACTTAAAGTAGCATCAAAAGGAAATAGTCATCAATAACCTAACCCAATCAGATATTTTAGGTCAAGCATCGCCCGCGACAGATACCACTTACTGTACTTTACCATGGCGGTTTGGTTTCTGCTTGAGATGTTTTCCGTTTAGAGTGCAGTTTCTAGTACTACACTTTCAGCAGCTCTTTGCTCTTAAGTGGCCTTTAATTGGTACCTTCGAGGCACTGCTTCCGCCCTTGCTCAGAGCGAATTAGAATGAAAAATAGTCATAAATGGACCAGGCAAGCCTCGGCGGACCCATCCATGTAAAATATATTCAATATTCAATATTCCCAATTGGTAAACGTCCGTTACTTTTTTCCAGGTGACACCGTCTTTTCATCTTTTCTTGAAGTGTATAATTAAAAAAAGGGGATTTGTGATTGACAAGTATTGCAGTAAACGACGTGATTTGTATCCGTTGAAACGTGGGCGTTGGAGCGATTTCGTATAAACCACGACGTCGCATTATTTGATTACCCTGTTATATACTATCAGATCGTCTACCATGTACGTAATTGAATATGCTTTGTTGATCAATCATGATTTATGAAGATCTAAGCAGATAAAATTTTGCAAAAGCCTTTACACTGCAACGAAAGTGCTGTGAAATTACCGTTATTTGACGTTAATTTTATTTGGCGATGTTGAATTAAAGCTACGAATGCCAATTATGGACTGTTGATGGAACGCACCGCCGAGGTGCGGTCCATCAACAGCCCATACTTGGCATTCATCTCATCAACAAAACTTTTAAATATAAGAAATATGCAATTACTGCAAAAGAATAGTAAATTTATGCACATTTAACACAGTGTATATATGTTATTATACATACATAGAACGTTAATGGAATCGAAACCCAGTAAAAACGTTAGTCTTGTCAAGCATGAGTCAATGATGGACCGCGCCTCGGTGGAGGAAGATCGGAGGAAGATTCGCTGGAACTCAAACCCAAGACCTTCAACCCGCAATGCTAATATGTTTAACCACTAGGCCATCGGGAACTGGGTGTTTAACAAATCATGTTGGATCCACATTTTCTTCCGTGTATATACAAGACGTTTACTGTACAGTTTGCGAATACAGCAATACGTAGGTGGTTTATAAGTTCAATATGTCAGTGGTTTCTCATATTCTGAAACTTGATATTATCTACGGCGAAAAGCGTACCGGTTTAACAAGTCATAATGTTTTTTATGAACCGACAGAAGAAACGGTTATCAACTCAAGCTAAGTCCCACATGGAACATTAATGGATTTTTTGGCGACTGAAGATTTCAAATATTGAGGGGGAGGACACAGAAAATGAAACTAATTTTTTTATAACCTAAACTTGCAAAATTTTAGACAAAAACTCAAAAATATACAAAAAAAGTTATTAGGAGCTGAAGGCACGCAAAACTTTTACCCCATTTTCAAGGCATCTTTGCATAAAATGGGGATGGTGGATTGGAAAACATGAGATGAACATGCCCCATGCCCCCCCCCCCCCCAATTTCTCCACCAGTGAGTGGGATTGAGTCACGAGGCTGCGCAGTTCAGTAAATACAAATAGAATTATGATAGACAAGCGACGACATAATTGTCAATCGTCATTTTATCATATTCGTGTATCTCTTAATGGAATTGAACTTAAATTAAATGTACATCCATTACAGCAATCGAGAAAGCTTTACCGAGAATGTTCATTAAACACGTCTTTTCATTTTTTTAGGAACAAGCCACAGATAAATCGCACCTTGGCGGCACGATCTATCAGTGACTCATTCTCAATAAAAGATGTTTTTTATCAATTGTTTTCTCAAGGCCACTATAATTTCACGTTTGATTTATTATATCCTAACGTTTTGCGACAACTTAATTCAAAGCAGGGCGAGAGTGTAATAGGAACACACACAACATAAAGGTACACATATAGATTTGCGTAAGTAGGATGTGGGACTTTGAACCTCTTTACACTGTAACAAAATTGCAGTAAAATGACTGCTCTTTAGCAGTAATTTTATCCACTTGAAATAAAACTATAAAATTGACTTTTTTACCTAATATGAACTGTTGATGGAACGCACAGTCGAAGTCCGTTATATCAACAGCCCATATTTGGCGTAAATCAAATCTCATCTACAAGGCGATTTTGAACTTTAATAATTTACAATTACTGCAAATTACCACTGAATTTACTGCTATTTTTTCCTCGTTTTAACTACGGTATCCTTGGTATTTAACTGCTTACGGGATCCACTATACAGAAATCCGCCATTTTAAAGGATGGTGACGTGTAGTCGAGATAGACGCCCAGACCTATTATCAAACGTAATTTTGTAAGATTAGATTCATAGTTATTTCTGAAAACATTCTCAAAGAGAATTTAAAATTACACATTAAACGTCATAAATATCCCTTTTCTCTATTTAAAGGGGATTTTTCTACTGATTATTTATAATGGTTTGGCGAATCACAAAAGTTTTTAAACTTAATAGATGCTAATTGCGTCGGTTGGAAACGTAGGACTAAACTACATCTCTCTTCCTCTGTGCCTTATGTGTTTGCGGGATCCGTAATGGCCGTTTAAATTGCCAAGGATACAATTGCTAAGTTTAACTATGACGCTAACTAGTGAGGAGGTTCCATAGACAGTCTTTGCTTGAGCGTCACTATACACAGACATTCTAATTTCTGCAGACTTTTCGTCCCTGAAGCGTACTAAATGCCTGCGAGTCTTCTTCAGAAAATTTGGGATATGAGTCCAGACTTTCAATTTAGACAAAGGACAATTTATAAAATATGCCTTTGTTCTGATGAACATCATGACTTTGGTCAGACGAAACGCTAGCAAAAAGAAATTTGTTTGTGTAACCGTGAAGCCAAGGATCTACTGAAACCTCTTGTACTAGCAGCGATGGTAGTCGCTACTCTCATATCACTATCTAGTAAACTTCGGTTTGCACGCCACTATAGTTGTTCAACTCCATGAGTTCAATGATCGATGATGGCGATCTTTGATGTTCTATGGATTGACACAGGAATAGAGAGATTTGTCTGCAACTGGATTTGTTAGTTTATCCGCGACATTCGCTCGAGGAAAAGTTCTAACCTGACAGAACTTGAAGTGTAATGGATATCACATCAATTTGTGTGCTCGACCTTCCATACTCAAGCCTGACCGTAGACTAGAGGCTGTTCAGTGAAGTCTTTCTTAGTCACACATTACGAAAATTTATTCTCTGGTAACATTACCCTGTAGCTTCTGATACCATTCTCTCAGAAGTCGACGAACTTCCCTACGACAACGGATTAGCATAGAAACTAACAAAACGAGCCTGAGAAAAAAAGCTAAGCTAGATTCTGTCACCACCAACGTTCACACGTACATCAAGGTTTGCTGAGAATCATGGACTGCTTATACGATTGTTTAGGTTTTTCGCGCGACAGTTTGTCGTCCATGAAACTTTGGTATAAAAAACGTTTAAACGCTTTGAGACCTCTGAAGAATATCCTTCATTTTTCCTCAAAATCCGACACGAGCGCAGACTATGTGCCTCATATTTTTATATTGAGCGAATTTACAAGTATCTAGGATAAAATCATGAATAATTTTCAAGGTTCCACACTGCTTTTAGTTTCGTTTTAAACTTTAAATGGCAAGTTTTTTTAAATATTTTTAATCTTCTTTTACAATCTTTACAGTAGACTCGCGAATAGAATGCCCGTAGAAAATACATTTTGTTCTATGGGTAAACTAGCATATTAATGGTTTCTTGATCCCTTTAGGAAATTGTAAAGATGTTTGGTATGCCACCTCAAATAAGTGTATAAAATAAAATTGCTACCATCTAGGGAGGAAAGTTGATCACATGTTGAATTGAACAATAGGCTACGATATAAAATGCTACCGTTCTTGTAAAGACAGCTACGAATATCTGTCAAGCAAGTAGTAATACACGACCAGCTTAGTTATTTTTGCTCGTACCTTTTTTTAATTATTTTAGGAAGATTTGATAGATTCTGTTTACATATCAACCGTTTTTTTCATTCCCAAAAAAGTTCGATCCTATATCGAACTCTGAAATTAGTTCGCCGCGTCAACGTCCTGTATACGCCAGTTTAATGCTCGCTTTCATAAGTCATGTCTTGTATATCAGGTTTGCAAACTCGCGGCTTTTCGGTATCTTAGAGCCATCATTTAGTCTCACCCGTGGACTTGCAGTCCCCACAAGATAAGTTTCATTATTACTTTTTTTGTTTTCAATACTTTTAATGTTTTTAGTCTATCTTTAATGCAACTTTTTTTTATAGAAATCTTCGCATCTTTGTGTGTATTGTCTCGAACAAGTTTTGTAATCTGAAAAGATTCGCATACATCCTAACCTTTGAGTGCTCCTTCATTTTGTCCTTTTTAGCCAAGATCCGCCTTGCCTTTCGGTCCAGTTGCAGTTTGTTATGCCTGAAATCAATAATAGAATGACCGAGTAGGTTAATAACATTGATCGCGTAATTCATTCTAGCGTGGCTTCAGTTCATCCAATCACAAACAGCCTCTCGCCTCAGCATAATAGGCTTAAGGACATGCCATGACTATTTTAGTATTGATTTCCCGTTATTGTTACTTGCTAAATTCTCCATTATTTGGGTGATAGCACTTAGTTGAAATCGATTTTTTTTGAGTGGACCAAATATACTTTCGTATTATTAAATGAGTAATCTCTTTTTTGGCTATAATTTTATCGATAAATATTGATATTGAACATTAAAGGGAAGTTTGTCCTGTATCTTAGAGTGTTATTAGTCATTACATCGTTAACATGACATCCGCTGAGCTAGTGGGAGGGCACAGTTCCTCATTACGGTAATTTCGAGATCCGCGCGTCGAAGCCTCTAGCTTGCCTTTGTCAAAATCCAGCCGGTGAATCAGTGTTTCATTAGGAACGAAACAATAAGATGCAAAATGCAAGTGGGAGCACTTACTTAGTTGTTTAAAATCGAGCAAATATACAGGTGATCATGATTTTTGCTCACATTTGGCCCAAAATCTTAGTGCATATTATGTCCATTTTTGAAATATCAAATCGATGTCATCTCCAAGACATGTAATTGTGTTGAAATGAACATAACACATTGCATGTTTAAGTATTTGATTAATGTTTATTTATTTAGTTACCTTTATGCATTCTATTAGAAGTTTCTTGCCTTTCTTCTGTTGTATGAAGACAATTGTGTAAGTATATCAGAAAGATAATGCCATACGTTTGGTATGGCTATTATGATTGTCACGAATAAATCATTATTCCGAATCTAAGATTCGATCCTCCTAAATGAATTAGTATTTTGCCCAGTCCCTAGAGTCCCTCTTGCGCCTAATGACACTAGTGCCTTTGTCAGACAACCTTTAGTCAAATTTTTATCGCATGGCTGGTTGCGAATTTACACAGAAATCGTGTTGGAAATCAAACCCTCTATAACTCTTCGTTTTCGTTTATCATTAATCGCTTGTGCCTGATTTATCCAAGGATCGATTGTTTCTCACGCTGAGAAGGCCCAATTTCTTCTTAGTTTGTCCTTGCATATAAACAATATTATCTTTTCATCAGAATAGGTCATCATCTACACGCTTTTACGAAATATCTTAAATATGAGTATTCCTTTGTAATGTTTTAACAAAATACACATTTTTAAAAAGCCAAGGATATATCATTGTTTTATTATCTTGATCAGAATTCAATAGATAGGTGTCTGTATGGAAACTTTTATTCATATTTTTTTACAATGCATGGCACTTACATAACAAATGCTACTCCCTATATAAAGCGAGTGACCAAATTATTTTATTTCGAGCCAAAACTAGAATCGACGATATTGTTGCCAACCAAAACCTAGTTACAGCTGTTTTTAGGTTTATATCACCTTGATTGAGTACTTATCAAAATCGAATTGTTAGGGTTAATTCTATGTTAACTCATATGCAAATTCATCATAAACGTGATATGCTTATATCTTTATCAAGCTATTTTGACTGTTAAATCTATTTTTACAAGACCATTTGCTAAGTCGATTTAGAATGAATTGAAAGTCACCGAAATTGTCCCTACTTGAAATTGTTTTTAATAATAAATTTACGATTTTATCCAGTCTTTTATACTAACATATATCCTACCTGTCGCTTATTTTAATAATGTTACACTATACTATTTCAACTATTTACCGTAGGTTTACAGCATATTCTTATAAATTTTACTTTATTTTACCTAGCTAATAGTCAACTAGGTGAAAACTCTTCAAACAGGTAACTCGAGTGTATAGTTTTCAAGATGGTAACTCTGAATAGTCAGAGACTGTGTATTTTGAGTGTGTACGGTAGTTACTCTAGAGGTTTACTGAGCGATAATTCCAAATAATAAATCACGAGTACTTTTTACCCTGAGAATTTTTCTATCGAATATACTGGATCAAACTTTGTTTTGACCTCTATTAATACTTGGTTTTGTTTTGGAAACTGCAATTCGAATCCATTTTTGCTGGCTATTGGAATGTTCTGGCAGATTGTTTACTCTTATCTACGCTCCTCAAGCGCCCAACTGATTCTTGCCACACGAGATTCACCAGTGCGCGCGACCTGAGCTCTAGTGTTCAGTTAATATTCAAGAAAATTAACTCCAGCACCTAAACGATCGCCCCTCTACGACTAGACTATATTATTAAAATCGAGCATCTCCGAAGCGTAACACCAAAATCGTCGGGATCATGATACATAGTGTTGCCTAAATGTTATATTCGATTCATCAACTCACCACGCAGTAGTGATGTGGCGAAACTCGTAGGTACTCCATTTCTTTTTTTAATTGCTTCACAGTTTTTTCTTCTCGATTATCTCCAGAGATCAGACAACGTGTTTCGACGACTGCATTTTGTAAGAACTGGGAACCCAGGTGATTTGTAGATAGCTATCAGAAATTGTCGTTTCAATTAAAGTAAAGGGTGATAATATAAATAACAAAGGCCGGTGTTGTAAAACATCTCCGACCATTTAGGAGGGATCTGATTTTATGGAAGAGAAGATTAATAAGTGGTTTTTATTAACGAATACATTTCGAGCCTATTTCTTCTTTTAATGCGAGTTACGAAATTATTTCAACAAATAAGCACGCTGTTCTTCCTCGACGGGTCTTATTGGTTTTAACCCAGTTGGAAATGAACAGTCTTTATTACGAGCTACTTGGGAACAGAGACAAAAAGTTATGAGAACTAGTAGTAAAACAGAACGCGAAATTTCTTTTTATCCTTTCTGATTAATTCTGAGACACATAAGTCTGAAAACTCTTCATTTTTATGAATTATAAAAAATCAATGCGCTTTGCGTTGAGCTATTTTTTGTACATTTTAAAAAAGAAGTTTAAGGATCGATTTGTATACGAATATTTTTCCGAGCTGTTTAAAAAGATTTAGTCGCTTTTTGCTGTTCATGGCATCTTTTAATTAAAATTTCTGCGTACCACTAGTTTTCTTTCTTTTTTTTTATGACAGTGTACCCTCTTCCTTAACATAACTTTTAACTATAGTGAAAATAAATCCTTTTAGTATATATTTATTTATGTCTATCCATAATATTGCAAAATTCAACTTTAAAATCTGTGTCCAAGACAATCTTACGGAAGTACCGATATCCCTACTTAAAACTTCAATATGCTTTTTTTGTGTGTCATCGTCTGAGAAAAGGAAAAGAGTCATGGTCTCGCGATTTAATAGGAGAGAATGAAAATATGCAGTTCTAGAAATGCGCTGGTTCGTCCTTTCGTACAATCTTTGTTATCTCCTGCTTCGACAATCCAGGTAAGTACTAGGTTAGACCCGTGAGGATATCAGAGTGGTAGAGATTTCACATTTATATTATGGGCGCGGCGAGTTTACGCCGAGTAATATGTCGCGTTTATGAAAGTCATGTCGACGAAACATCGAACTTACTTTACTTGCATTACGCGGTTTTTGAAAAGGCGTGAAGGCTTTGTGAGATTTCGTCTTTAGGCGGCTTAACATATTTTTCTCATTTTGCCCCTGTTGCACTTCAGCATTGGTTGGGTGTTGGAGGAAATATCTACCTGTGGAAACCTCTCATGCAACGACTGGCGACGCGATCCATCATGAACCTGTCGCATTATAAACTATCTATTACTCCAGGGGATCTCGAAGTTGCCTACGATCTTTGAAGATTCAGAGCGTCGTACGAGTACCGAAGTCGTTTATCCCCCAAACGCTTTACTGAGTTGGAGGGCCTAGCTGTACAGGCTAGACCTCATACTATATATACTAACGTGATTTACGTTTTTTTTTCTCCTTCCTAGTGTCAGGAAGCTTTTAATTTTTTGGTTTGCTTTGGATGAAAAAAATCAAAATATATTTGTCACACCGCCAATCGAGTGGCGAGTACGTGGTCTAGCCTGCCCCCCACATTTTGGCTGTTACTTTCTATACATAGTATATAAAAGTATAATCAGTATGTTACGATAAAATATCGTAAACTCCTAAAATATGGCGACATCTTGTCTGTGAAATTCTTATTGCGGGAGCGCAATTCGGGCAATGTCCCAAATGATCTCTAGTTTTTCTCATGCAAACGCATACCGTAAAAACACCCTCAACTCTCCTCCCCCGGTTTCGCTCACCGACGCCCGCCGACAATTGACGGCCCGCCCGTCTCGCTGACGCGCCGTTTATTCAATTTCGCAAATACTGAAACAAATGCGATTTTTTCAACAAGAAAATTAATAGGACCGCAGCCCCAACACTACTGCCCACACATATGTCTTCAATATTTTCCGCAAACAGATTATATCAACTACAAGCCTTTGGTTTTTTTTGCCGACGATTACCTCACCACTTGGTACACGGGTAGTTTGAACATCCTACGACAGCCCAAGCGTATACTGAAACTATATTTTTATGTACCGCGACACCGGTTACAGGCCAGCTCATCGAACATGGTTCAGTTGTGTAGTATAATTTTGGTTGACGAAAACAAAACGGCGGCTTCCATCTCAAAAACCGCAAAGTAAATTAAGATCGAACGTTAGTTCATGGCCAGGAAAATAATTTCTTGAAAACTGGAAGCTGATAATATTTGCTATCTTGTCAATAAGTTGCTGTTTCATAAAATTTGCTCCAATAACGAAACTGGTTTTTTTTTGTCTGACGCGTAAGCTAATGAGCGAGTGGAGTAAATAAGGAAAATTTATTTTCTTACGCCACTTAGTCAGTATTTACGTCCGTCCATCTTTATGTACTTGAATATTATACGACCGACTGGATTTAGTGAGGCCTTGTTGCTGTTTATAATTGGTTTGATGTCTGTCGGATTTGTGTAGAATATTCCACATTTCTGCACTGGAAATTTTTGTGCAATAATGTTTTCTGTTACGAGAATTCGACGAGCAGAGATAATTTTTCCGGCCGATATTCGAAACGAGAAAATATAAAATGTGCCACTAAATGTCTTGCCCTTCAACTTGTATCTTCTAGTGAGATTTTATAGGCACGTAAATGCACCCACTTCATAAATACGATTGCCCTGCGAATGTTGGTAACAAATTCTGTTGACCTGCAGTGAATACAAAAATGCCAACAATAATTACTGGTTCTGTGGTCAGTTAATTTTTACTATTGACGAGTATGTTGCCCCGAAAAATATGCTATTTTGATTCTTGTTTGTAGGGCATAATATGGGGTGTGGGGGCATAGGTGCGATGCCAAACCTACATCCCATTTAATTTTGCGCTGAATAAATATCGCATCAAAGCTTTGGCGTTTTTTTTTTTTTTATCGTCTCAGGGAAAATATGACAATTACTGATTATTGAACCAGTGTATATTTCACTATAGCTTTTGTGTACTGTTGTGGCCCTCTCAGAACATGTCGTGGTCCAGTGTAACGCACCACAATCCATTGGATAATTTAAGGATTTCGATTAATGTTTTTCGATTCATATTCATTGTCCGATGTGTCATATTTCTATTACATTTACCATCATACATTTACTATCAGATTAGTATTATTTTGTCTGCCAGAACTGTACCTTACTGATGGCCCGCCCCTCGTCAGCGAGATCGCGATCACGTTGACTCAGACCTTAACTATACAAGTTTGGCTCTAATATATGTTGACCTGCATGGGGTGCGCTTCCATATTCGTGTCATATAAGAGTGACTGTAAGCTATCTATGTATACTTGGAAAGTCATATTAAGATGTGTTCAACATATTATTTGTTTCGTATGATACTGAACTTGTAGCTTCGTTAATCCATTTCTTGTCCTCTTGAGCTGAGATGTTTAATTCGCATTTAACCCAATGGCCTATATCTGTGTGTTTACATAGTGGTGTCCCCACACTCTCACGTACTGCATTATTTTGAATTTTTCTTTCGCCTGCCTTGCCTCTGTCCTTTGCCGTATCAATCTGTTCGTTTTTTGTTTCACACACGTGCGTTCCGCACTTCGACGTGCAGTTAGTTAATTTGTCGTTTTGTTTGGAGCTGTGAATGGAATAGTTTCCTCTTATTCTTATAATTTTCGAATTAATCTTGCGATTAACAGCGCTTTACAGTTTATATGGGCTAAGATCTTCTCGGGTTATAAATGTTCGCGCTTGATCCCTCTATGCCTTCTAATGCTTAGGCCATCCAAAGATCGGCAGTGTTCGTCATTGATACATTGACTTTGGAACTTGTTTTAGAATGGACTTATTGATTCACTTAGAATGACCATGACGAAGTTTTTTATTCTCGGTTTTGATGTTATCTGTAGCGAACAAGTTGAAAAAAATGCTAGGATTTAAGAAGAAGAATTTTCGTGGGTGGGGGGGTATAGGGTAGGGGGCCTTGAAAAAAGCCGCGAATCATATGGAGAATTCGAATTTGGATGTAGAATAATTTTTTTGTTCGATTCCCTAAAAGAAAAGTCCACAACTTAGTAATGTGGTAATAGCAAATGTCCCTCTTTTTTTAATATTCACAACACTTGTACTCGTTGTGTATAAACGATATTATGTCTTTAGTGCCTTAATGCTATATTCAATTTCTCTCTCCCATGTACGATAGCAACAATTTTCAGATTTTTGACAACAAAATGACGGATATAGAATGTTGTGCCTCAATTTTGAAACCCATATCGATGGCATTTTGTCGTTAAAAGAAGGAAAGTTCTACTTTTTAATGTAGGCTAAGTTTTTTGTATCCTGTTGAACCTTAAAACCGATTCCACGACACGTATTCGAAATTATTCTGTGATTTCGCACTAATCACCGGAATGCATATGCCCAGCACCCTGTTCTGCTGTGTTGGATTTTATGTAGTTATTTGATTGGAAACGTAGACAGTAAAGTAAAACGATTTTAAGAATGTAATCGAACGTAAACTTCAGTATTACTGCGTTTACCATAGTTTTTTTTTTCTCTTTCCTGCAGTGTAGAACCTCTAGATTGACCACAACCTGTTGGGTATCAAATCTGTTTGCTTTGCTGCACAGTTTAAGGCGATTAGTTAAGAGTGACTTTGCTAGATTAAAACAGTCTATTACCAGAAGTTGCTTAACGGTTTTATTTGAAACCTAAGAACAATAAAAAAAAACAAAAACAGATACTTGTTCTTTTTTTTTTTTCTTCTTTTTTTATAGGCCCACCTTATTTAGAGTGGATCGCCTTGTCCTATGCCCTGTAACAGCGGTCTCACTGATAGACGGTGACAGGAGGTTACAGTTACTAGAATAGTAAGAACTTACTTCCGCTGGTTTTTCCGGCGGACTTTTGCTCCCCTCATACCCAAGTTAATATGAACCCCTGTCTGGTTTGTAGTGGTTTTTGTCCGTCATGGAATATTGTCGCGAAGCAGGACTCGTCGGTGCTAGCCGATGAGTCCCGAGATATTCACTACTTGCGACGGCCATATCATGTTTAACTCCACTTAGGCCACGCGAGGCCCACCAAATAACTAGTGCCATTCGCTAGCCATGATTACCCAGTCGAAGAATATGGTTGTAAATATCTGCTTTATTGTTCCACTTCTAGGAGCCAAATGATGATGTAATGTATATTATAAATGGCAACGATGATACAAAATCACAAGTCCGCTACTCCTGCCTTACACTACTCAAGTGATACAACCTTGAGTTATGGCCTCATTCAATGAAGCACAAAACGAATGTTTTGTTTTTAGTTTTTGGTTCATCCATAATTTCACCGGTTGAACTCAGTTGGTATTATCCCTCTGTATTGTTATGACGTGGCTCTACAGAACATGCCGTCACTAGTTAATACCTTTTTCAGACTTTGTTTGGTATCTCTTCATCTTATTATACATTTTGTTACTCTATCGTTCTCGATGTGCATCGTAATTCGATTCTTGTGGTTGTGCCGGTTTGCAAGTGCTTCATAAAAGATCAAAAAAGAAAAGCCCAAAATCGGAACGACCATATAAATAAAATGTCAGCATCACATTTCTGTGGACAAACATTGTGCAAATAAGTTTTTTAGCTCTTTAATCGTTTCGATTTTGTGCCTTGATGCAGCTTAGGCTCTACCTTGCCCCATATCTCTAAGGTGGAAATAATCTACCATGAGTACGAAAAGTACCACGATTATACAGTTGCAGTGAGTTGTATATCGTTACTGCCCCGCAGCGGACGGGGGCTGGGCTGGTTGGTAAAACCTATTCTATAATGCCTGTAACCATTTAACTATGTGGTTATTGGTTTAGTAACTATTGAAGAACATGAGAAGTACGGTCGGTGTTTAAAACAGAATATATTTTTGTTCAACACAAATGCTCTCATCATTTGGAGCTTCCACGCATACAAACTTGTTCACTGGTTTCGGCAACAGCGGAATATATTTAGGAAGGAAAATTTATCATTGTTAATGATTGAAGTATATGAAGTGGGAATTCGTTTGGGATAGGTAATATTCTTACGCGTACGCTACACTTCAGGCCCGTCCACTTTTTTTATCGACTTGTCCCTAGTAAGTTTCTACGCTTCCTTGTCCATTAATTTCAGCGGTCTGGGCTGTCAATGATTGTGATATAGTGGTCAGAAAGATGAGAAAAAATAATATCTCGTAATTAAGTGCTTTTTCTGGATGCCTTAATAACTGTTTTGTATTCTCTGTTGGGCTTGCCAATTGTGATAGCTTCTGATTTAAGCTTGCACTGCGGACTTATAAGTTTGATAACATATTTTCATCCTGTAATATCCATCCCCTCATTGTGCTATGATCCGGACACTCAGCTGACGCATATTAGTACAGTATTTTTTATACAAAGTCCTTTATGGCCAGTACATATTTGCCATAGTTTCAAAAGTATATACGTAACGGACTATGTTAGATGTTCTGATCCTTTAATCCTGGGCCCTGAGATCCATGCGGGGTGTTGGATTCGGAAGGGGCCGCACCTCAGGCTGTGGCCGCTTCCTATCAAAAGACACCACCATGTAATTGGACCCAAAAATCAATTGTTTGAATTTTTTTTTACCCAATATCCTGACCAAGTTAATATTATACTGTGGATGACCAGTGATTTTGTTGCAAAATTTTATGTGCCCTGTGATGGTGTTGCGTACTGCCCTGGCACTGTGTGATAAATAGTGCTAGCCCTAAAAAAGCTTTGGATCTTGTATCTCCGACGTGGAGTAATGATTATCGGAATTTGGATCTTCATTTAAGATAAAATTCTTTAGAAGCGTCTTTCTTCGTCCAGTTCATAGAACGCACACTCGACCACGCGAGTGTGCACGCTTGCACTTACAGCACGTACTACCCAACACAAGATCCTACCTGAGACGAATAATAAAATTGTTCCAGTAACAAAAGCGAATCCTACAAAGTATCAAAAATTCAATTCATTTTATGTGTTTAATGTAATACCTTTTTTATTATAAACTGACCAGGTCCCCATACTATATGTTCAATGTTCTATTAAAGCCAGAAGGTCGCCCGATACACGAGACCAACCAGCAGTCATATTTCCAAAAATAATCAATATCATAACAGCTATCAATAAAGCATAGATGACTCTCCGAGCTCATACTCTGGTACTGCTATCAACGCGAAAATCTATCTCCTCGCGGAAACCCCTGGGAACTGAACACCCGAGCCATAATATAAAAGTGCACAGGTGAGTGGTAATCTAGCCGGTCCTGGGACCGATGTAATTATACTCACGACCATTCTTCACCACCTAAGTTCTCAGAAGTATGTGAAATAAACTAGTAACATTTCACTCAGATTGTGTAGTAGAAAAATACCGTTTTGTGTCTTAACGCCCTGCGATTTATGTTTTTTTTCAAGTTCACTGTTGTAAATTCCCAGGTTAATTTATAAATATAATTTTTTGAAATTTAGAATTGTTTTTTAATTACAAGTTTTTATATTTTAAATATAAATTTCTGAACTCACTAAGAATGGTTTTATTTTTATTTATCGCATTCAGAATTGATTTTTCTCTACGTGTATACTTACCAGCTCTGGCAGGCGGCTTTTTTACCCAAATACGCCCCGATATAGCTGGACGAATCCTTGCTTTCATTGTGTTTCTGTTTCCTATGTAATTAGCGTTTAAAAAGCTAGTTCGCGATGATATGATCTTGCTGGAAGGGCACGCTTTACGGTGAAATAGGTTGGGGTATCGGGTTTGGTAGCATAGGCGCTCTTCGGCACAATGAAGGATCGACGCCTTAAATTGAATTATTCAAATTTCCGAAAAAAAAATTGACCCATTCGCTATCCAATATAGATAGAAATGAGCATAGCCTCTTGCTGAATTACAGAAAATTATTGTCGACTCCGCACAAGTTTTAGAATTTTTTTGTCGCAATATTGCATATAACAATATGAATTACGATATTGTCTGGGCCATTAGTTTTAAACTTGTAACTCATACTAAACTTCCTGTCGACATGTTTTTCTGCTGAGTACAACGACATGTTCTGTTCGTAAAGCAATAACAACATGCGCGACTAATGCGCCAATTAGTAAATAGCGTGAATATAGTGCAATAACGAGAACACATTCCTTTGTGATGTCCAACGGAGTCAACTGACGCTTAAGTTTGATTTTCCTAGGTTTTTTCCAATTCAAAGTCTTGTGTGGGTTTGTATTCAAAAAGGTCGCTTGCCTGCTGAGCGATCAATTAGTCCCTGCTTCGGAAGCGGTGAGCTGGGGAAAGATGGGAAATTTTTAAAAACAAAAAAAAAAATCAAGCGAAAATCAGCTGGTCCCTTTGACAGTAATAGCAGATTACCTATGGGCGAGGGTGCGTTCCAATCAAACAGTCTACCATAAAGGACATTAAAATTCACATTCAAAACTCGTTTTTGTTGTTCTACGCTTGGGAAATATGCAAATAACTGCCCAGAGTATGAGCCTAGTATAAGTTTATCGTGTATCCTGAGTTTTAGATTACAGAATGCAAGTGTCTGCGGACTTTTAGTGATGGGCGAGATATATTTTTAATTGCAAATCCCCTCCTCTCTTCTTTTGAGGTTTCTGAATTTATTTTTCAAATTGTCCCCCTCCCCATCTCAGTGGGGTTCTGAACTAAGTCTCCCATACTGACCTTCCATTCGCCATATCTATAGACTATGTCCAAGTTAACCTACTTATTATAATCATCTTGCCTTGACTGTGAATAAAAACACTGGTGACAAAAGTACAATATATTTAATTCTCATTCGCAAGTAATGTCGTATATTTACAGACAATTTAAAGTCATCTTTGCCTGTTGATGTATACATTATTTAATGCCGCTAATAATTTATTGGAGCCCTGTTGTGGACCCGTGTTTTGCGATTATTCTTGGGCGGGCGGGTTCTTATTCAACACCATTAGTCTGAAGCATAAAAAAGTCGATATACTATAAAATTTATTCCAATTGTGTATTAATTTACTATGAAGCAAAGACCGGCTATTTTACACTCCATTTCTAGCTAGTGTAGAGTTTTTTTTATTTTTTTTTTATTAAGTTTTCAATCCTTCATTTCATTTTTGCCTGCCCCCCATTTTCATACCCCAAAGTGCTGCGAGATGCGTCCATCATAAAAATTGCCCGAGTCGACATCGTCACCTGTATGAAAGAGTTAGTTGTAAATTTTCGCTCTCAGAGTCTTCATAGCTGCGTGACATTTCTATCTGTATATCAACGCTGTATATCTATAATACATGACCCGGATTGAGCCGCAGTAAGAACAAAATACCAAAATAACCCGTCCCCAACACCAAAAAAAGATAATAGTAATAATATAAATTTGTAAAAGAGTTCTTGTTTAATAAAACAAAATAATTTTTATTTTGAGAGTCAGTTGTTGTTGGTGGGACAGAGAGTTTAGATTACAGACTTATTGCAGCGTTATGATCAGGATCAACAAGGTTATCAATCATTCTAATAAAGATGATAATGATAAGAGTGGATTTGTTTTTATACCACTGAGGAAGTAAAATTATCTGTAAAAAGATTAAGGATTTTACTGCTTTGCAATTTTACAGTGGTGTCGCTTAGAGTATCAAGGATCTCCGTGAGAATGTTTCATATACCGTACAACAAGATAAAGTCAAATGTAGGGACCCTGGGCAATTCGGTTCGGTGATTCGAATCGATTCGAAGAAGAATTTATTCGAATCAATCGTTAATCGTTCATAGAACGAAAGTTGCTAAATGAGCTAGAATTTTTATTTTAACGACAAAATCTAATCGATTTTGGTCAAATTGGACCAAAATTGATTGTATTTTGTCGTTAAAATAACATGAGAATTGTTTATCTAATGTATTGGGTGTGAATTGAAATAACACAGTAAACTGTGAAAATCTTGATTTTCACAGTGGAAACGAGTTGTAATAGTAAAAACGGGATATTGGTTATTTACATAGAATTGGTGATTCGATTTAATTCGAAAAATTATTCGAATTTCAAATGATTTGACATTGCCCTCCCTAGGACTCACATACAATTCCTACCTGGTCACGTTGTGCCTGTGGATTTCGATATTCACAAGGTAACTCGCATTTTTCTTTCTTTTTGCAAGTTTCATCCATAAAACACACGAGTCTGGTGTTTGTCTTCGGTTTATCAGGCGGGGTCTGTTCTTTGAGTGCAATGTCTTTTCCGAATACAACGGACAGACATACGTACAAACAGATATATATCACGCGTAATTCCATATTTACGAGTTATTTACTGTATTAATAGAAAATAATTATTTTAATTTGAAGTTGATATTTAACTGCCCCAATCGTAAAAAATTGATTGGAGCATCTTTCGTTAAGTATGTGTGGCGCATGCTTGACAAAATAAAATTTCTGATTGGAACGCTATAGATATAAAATATCTCGAAACTGCATTACTGTGATAGATATCAGGATACCAAAATAGCGATATCCATCCTTGCCACTGCTTTGCTTTCTTTTAACTGCCTGGCACGATACTCAAGAGATTCTTTTTAGTCAACCCTTACGATACGACAGGCTTGGTGATTCGACACCTCCGTCCAACTAGACGGAAGGTGTTTTCAAATCACGTGCAGCGGATTCTCATTTCTGGCAAAATAATTTTCTTATGAGCTTCTTTTGAAAATTTACTCTGAGCAAGGTCGGAAGCAACAAAAACCGATCAATGAATACTTATACGGCAGGAAGGCTACATGTGGTTTGAAATCGGGAACAGCTTATATTTTTTCAACCACTCTAACCCTGTCCATCTACAGGCGGCCTCTTCGGCATCTTGATCCTAGCGATCCACTCAAACAGATGACTCTTTTTTATTGAGATTCACTCTGAGCAAGGCCGGAAGCAGTGCCTAAAGGGAACTAACGGTCACTTAATACCAAAGACCTAGTAAAAGATGTAGTACCAGCAACAGCACTCTAAGCGGAGAACCACCTTTTAGTCGTCTCTTACGATACGCAGGAAATACGTTAGGACTATTCTAAAGTCCGTACATCATCAAAAAAATTTTTTTTTTTCTTTTTATGGCCACTTCTTTGAGTGGGTCACCCTGTCCAAGGCCCTGATTTGCTATAATGGATTGTAGGAGTATCTGCCCTGGACGATGCAAAAGCTAGCACCCACTTTATTCATCCTTGAAAAAGTAAACTTTCCCATAAGACAAATTACGAATCTGCAAAAGTTATGATTCTGACATACCCAGAACTGTCACATAGACAGACCGTGAAAAACAATTTCTAATGTATCCTAATACTTTATCCAAGACGTCTGATGAGAACGCAACAATATGTCTTACAACCTACCACTTACGCTTTATGAAGTGTCTGAATCTGGTGAAATAACAAGACTACAAACCCAACAATTATGGTCAAAAGCGATCGTGATCGCTGATGTATAGACAATGCAAAATTCTACCAAACTACTATACTCTACTGGTGCTCGGCAAAACCGAATCATTTGGAATTCGAATCTGATTCGGATAATTTTTTCAAATCGGATCGAATCGCTGATTCCATAAAAAGAAGAATCTCTCGCTTGCACTATTGCTATTATTGTCTCCATTATGATTGTATATGATTTTAAATTAATACAAATATTAGCATAAACCGACTTTAAAGCGATGTATTTTCAATTGCAATCCAATCCAAGCGCTAAAATTTAACGAATATTTATCCAAAAATGCAATCAATTTTGCTAAAATTTTATCAAAATTGATGGCATTTTGTCGTTAAAAATGAAAATTTTACTTCAATTCTGCAATTATTTGTTATTATGACCGATTCACGAATTATTCGAATAATCTGTACTTCGAATCCTTCGAATCACCGAATCGCCCAGCCCATACTCAACTACACTAATTTATATCCATACTATATCAGAGATCGCGCCACCGAGCGATCCATTCATGACTCGTGTCTGACGAAAAGAATCTGCTTGCGACAGCCCACTTTGTCTAACGCATTAAAAACCGTCTTACCACTTAACGTTGTATTCCATGTATTGTCAACAATTTATTTCCTCACGAAAATATTCATTTTCGTACATAGCTGCAAGGCAAACGCGCTCTTGTTTTGTGTTTTGCCACAACAAAGACCGCAAAGGTTATGGAAACATGCTGTTTATCGCAAATTTCCTTTTCGTTACGATATTTGAAAAAAACGTTTGAATGAACCAAATTTCTGGAAACATTGGTAAGAAAAATGCTTGGAACGATGGGATAGATCAAGATAGATTCTGAGGGAGAGGAAAGCTGAGAAAAAGGCCCAACCATATTGCGAAATAATGCCTCTCGTGCAGATACTATTTGATCTGGTAATGACTGACTCGATTACCAGTTGGTCGCATCGTCAACATCCAGTCTGTACCGAAAACCCCTATTGATGTTGTTTCACATGCATTTCACTTATGTATGTTTTCTGGTTGACGAAATAAGAATTTCTTTTTTTCTTTTTCTGAACATAGTTGGTGATAGAACTAGTTTTCTCCGCTTGTAGCACACCATCATTGGGACTGGGCAATTCGATTCGGTGATTCGAATCGATTCGAAGCACGATTCATTCGAATCAATCGTGAATCGTTCATAGGAACATAACTTGCTAAATGATCTAAAAGTTTCATATTTAACGACAAAATGTAGTCGATTTTGGTCAAATTTGACCAAAATCGATTATATTTTATCATTAAAATATGAAATTGTTGCTCTCAGACGTGGTGCATGAATTGGAATGCACTAAAAACTATAAAATTCTTGATTCTAACAATTTGTAATATAAATTGGGATTTTAATATTTATAGGGAGTTAGTGATTCGATCCAATTCGAAAAAAATTATTCGAATCAGATTCGAATTCCAAATGATTCATTTTTGCCCAGCCCTAACTACCGTGCCAATTTAGTTACGTATTGAATGTTACTGACCAGAATGCGACCCTAATAATATGTTCGAATAATCTTAGTTCGCACGGTTTATAACTTCTGTTTCCTCGCGATTTGTAATGCGTATTTCAAATCGTATCTCGAACGCTTTACCAACTGAGATACCTTGGCACCCAAAGCGTTTCGGACAGCAAAATTGATGATTTAGTATTTATTGAGCTAAACATCGCTGACTTTGCCTGATTGCTAAAATCTCCTAAATTGCAAGTCATCTCTGTCATTTTTCCCGTGAACATGTCACGGATGCATCACGTCGCGAGGACGGGATCAATCTGTGACTGACGCGTGATAAAATATAATTTTCAATCAGGCTCTCTGACGCTACTCTTAAACTTGAATATATAAACTTTCTTGGGTGTAATTTGTTTGCGATTTGGGATAGGCATCCTCAAAAATTAATATGCGATTATTTTGAAACAAAAACGACTTTGTACGTATCATCTAATCACATTTGTATTGCTCAAGCATGAGCCACTGATGAACCTTTTCTCTCGGCGCGTTTCATCATTGTCTCGTGCTTGACGTATTTCATATTTTTTCTTCTTTAGCGACGGTTACACCTGAAAATCAATTTTATTTTGACAAGCATGACCCACAGATGGACCGCGCTTAAGCAGCGCGAAAGAAACATGTGTTTGCAAAAATATTTCTAGTCGGGCAGCTGAAATGAAAATATAACCGTTTTTGATTGTATTCAAAATATTAGAAAACAGATAAAATCTTGACAATTATGTGAAAAGAAGTTTTTAAGAAATTTCTTACGAGCAAAATTATAAAGTTATTATTACGCTCGCAGATTTGGGAATTTACGAATCGATTCAGCGTTTTTAAAAATAGGCGTAAAGTACCAAAAATTTAAACTTTGTCCAGAAAAATCTGGCAACGGAATCCATAATTGTCTAACGTGACACAAATGGTTCAAATGAAAAATTCCAAGATTGAAATAAATTGTTTTTTTTTGAAAAAATTCGGAAATTGAGACTTTAAAAATTATTTTGAATGTTTTCTGTCATGATGTTTTGAAAATCAGTCTGAGAGAGGCTCTATCCAATTAGACCCTTTATTTTGTTAAGCATGAGCCACAGATGGACCGCGTCTCATCGACGCGATCCATCAGTGGCTCATACTTAACCGAAGATGTGTAGATGGAAATATTTCGCTTGGGTATGCCAATTATCTTCGGCCAGAATTTATGTTGTTGGAAGTAGGGCTGGGTAATTCGATTCGGTGATTCGAATCGATTCGAAGCACGATTAATTCGAATCAATCGTGATTTGTTCATAACAACAAATACTTGCCTAAATGGACTAGAATTTTTCTTTAGTTTTTATATCATTTAAACCAGCGCAAAACATGTCAATTCGAATTCTTGGTTCAAAATTATGACGCAAAAGTCGATTAGTATTTTGGTCGCTAAGCATAATGCAAAGAGTGTGTGTTCTTTAGAGACACGGAGCATGAAATGAATAAGCTCATATAAAACTATAAATTTGCTTGATTATTCAGCTATGCAACAATGTTGTATGTTCTAAAATTGTAAAAACAAAGGGATAATGTGTTTTTGAATTGAATTTCCGTGATTCGATCAGAATTGCGAAAAAATTAGTGAAATCATATTCCGAAAGTTCAAATAATCCGGTTAGTTTTATGGCTAGCCTTAGCTTTGAAGCTCTCTAGAGCAGCAAAAAAGGCGGGAATCTCTCCAACTTTGGTGTGTCCGTCACTCGCGTTACAAGAAGCTAAGTTTTATTGAGTTTTATTGTTATTAACTAAAATGCAATTTAAGCGGTCAAATATGCGCGTTAGAAATTTGGACTGAAAACATTCGTGCCCAAGCGCTGCGGGCTAATGTTATCGCTAAAATTAAAATACTATGAATCAATAAATGCCCGCGTCGCTAAACGGTTGAAAATGACAATAATGATGCTCGCCCGGAGGATTAAGCCGAAATTTTTTGCGGCCAATTTGTTATGTCTGATCCAGACTCATTCGCTTCAATATTGGGCCCTTATGGACGGGTGTTCGGAACACCACGATGCTGATGCCCTTGCAGGTCCACCAGTTATTCCGTTGTTTTTTATCCTCCTTAATTAATATACTGACTAACGTAAGTTATGTTTTATTTTCCTAGATATAATCATACACCAAACCTTAAACCAAGGCAAATTTCTTTCTCGCGGCCTTTCCCTCTCCTCTTACACCTTATAGGAGTCGCAGCATAATTATATCGTAGAATTGATATGCGCACATAATCGAGTTCCGCGAAGCTTGCCCCAGAAAGCTGAACAGAAGAACCTACGCAACAAAGGGCGGTATACAAATTATAATGATTTCTTCAATGACGTCACAAAGGTTCTCGCTTTACGAAAACTGGGACATTTTGAAGCATGAAAATGTGCGCCAACTATAAAGGCTGAAGAAAGAAGTACTTTTGGTCATTGTCGTATGAGCCCACGAGATTGAGAAAACAGGCGGGTCTCTTAAAGATCGCGTTTCACTTCTGTGGGCTCATTTATGACAAAATAAATAGTGTGTAATAATCTTTATCTGCACTTACTATCAGATAATCGTAAAACAAAATGAATAAACTGAATATGAGTATTTTTTTGGGCAGCGTATATAATTTTTTTAAAACGTAATACCCAATTATTTAGATCAATAGGAGAAATGCCATCGAAAATATCATCGCTATCAGAATACATTACCGTTATTTTATGTCAATTATTCTTTTATTATACCTATATTTCTTCCGCATTTTCATTCTCCCGAGGTTGAGCGTTTGCATCGGGATAAGCACTCGTAAAAGGACTTGTCTCGCTGCTGTAACCTTCCCGGGACGACGTGGTTTTTGTCACATTAAAAAGTCACTGGATGGTTTCAGATTTTCATTTCTCGTCTGCCTATGAACAGGTCATAAAATCACTGCATGTCTGGTATATTGCAGAGGGAAGAGGTATAGCGAACTTGTTGGGGTAAAGCGTTTGCATGTCAACAATGCCTGCTTAACACGGAGACGCCTCACAATATGGATAGTTTTTTAGGAGTTATGTAGTCTTCACATTTGTACTGTTATTAAATGTAGTGTGGCGTTCGTGCACTCGAATATTGTTTCAATACTATCGTTTGGCCTTGTTAATTAGCGGCAAGGCACGGGCGGGAAAAAGTATGAGATTACGTCAATGCCGTAGGGCTGGGCGATTCCTACACGCGTTATTCGAATTAAATCGTAGTTGATTCTTTCATCAAGTTAGGAAGATAAAAACTTGCATTAAATAAGACTAAAATGTTTCTCGATTGTGTTAACGACAAAGATACGAACAATTTTAGATTTGATGGTCGCGTGGAGGAACATATGATAAATTGATGGTTAGATGTGAATGGGAATATTTATATTTAAAAACTAGAAAATTCTCGAGTGTGTTAACTGGCTAACAATGTATGTGTAATCGTAATAATGGAGAATACTGTGTCTATTACATGGAATAATTCGAATCGAATTCGGAGATTCTATAAATAATAATCGGGATTTGTCAAGCTCCATAATGATAAAGCTGCCTATATGGCCTACAAGGCGTCTCTTTTACTTCATGTACGTTCCGTTCCATCGCGTGTTTTATAAATGAGGACGGAAGGTAAAGATGATCACCAAGAAATACTAGGCGATCACAACGGTGGCTAGAAGAACACATACTTCACTTACACTTGGACCATAAGCGCGTGTTCGTGTTTACATTTGGGGGATGCCTTCAGAGCTGTAGCAGTGCTGGCTGCTGGATGCCTCACATCTTGTGTAGGGTAGATACTTTGCGATTGATTGGGCCGAATAGTTGCTATTTTATTGCATAAGCTCAGTGCTTCTGGTCTTGCTCAGAGTGAACTTTTGATAGAAACGAGTATGGTTTTACGGTGATAGCCAAAGAAATGGTAAATGGTTTATAGGCTGTTGCCCAGAGTAGACACCCACTCATTGGCATCTTTATGTATACCGGTTATGTTTTATCTGGGGATATTTGTCCAGTGTTTTTATTGAGTGTAATTTTTGAATTTATCTGATTTAGTTGATTCTTTTTGGAGCGATGCCTTCAGCTTATTTGCGCAGAGGAAAAAATTCCAATAAAAAATCTAGTTTGTTTTAAGTAATTACCAGTTATTGGTCGCCATTCTAGATTCCAAAATCTATGACCATATCATTTTACTACTGTTTGTGGCGTAGTTGAGAATTCGTATCTGAATCGAAGATATTTTTCTCTGAATGCGAGATCGCAATAACTAATTTTCACATAATCAGCAAATGCACTCGCTTTTTTAATACAATGCCTCGTGCTGAAATAGAATTTTCATTCCCGATTCTTTGCAACTTATAAGTAAATTTAACGCCTTTTGCAGGGGTAGCTGTGCAATTTTATACTTGATGATATCAATGCTTCAAACAAACTCTCCAACCTTCTCAAATCAATCCTTTGTGCAGCACAATCACTTTCAAGATTCGAACCAAAAATGTGATTCACGAAGATAAACCTTTTAATGCATATTGGACTCTCATTCGACAAAAATATGAACATGTAGAAATTTAACACTTTAGTACAACGAAATATATGCAGAATCGCCTTAGGTTTAAAACGATTACATCACTTTTAAATTCGGGGTGTGCGACATTTATGTAAATAAGCAATGAAATATTGCAGCAAATTGAATAAAAAGTTGGCATAATCTGTGTTTGATGCTCGTTTATCTTTATTTATCAATTTTTATTGACGTCATTGCTACGTGCGATTTACAAACAAATCGCTGGAGGCCTTCGAATACAAAATACGCTAAAAAAAGAAAAGTGATGCTTAAGTTTAATTAGTTAGCAATATCATAGTCAATCGCGCATTTAAAACCTAGAAAAGTGGGGGGAGGGGGGAGCGCAGAAACTTTAAAATAAATTGATGATAAAATCATAACGTCCGTAATTGGCGCTGCAATGACGCGAATTCACATTTTTTCCTAAAAGCTGGCATTTTAACTGAAGGCGCTGAAAAATTGTCAAAAATAAGATTTTAGGGCACGAAACTGGCTAAATACTGGAAATAATTTTCCACACCTTAAAGACTGCAGTAGACTGCTTATTAAAGGCTACTCTGTAATTTTCTTATTGTCAAGGGGCCGTGAGACCATGCCTCACCCATCAATATATAAATGATCATAGCTGTTTAAATTATTTTTCTTAAGATTTTAGGTCCAGGATATTTAAATAATGATACCAGCAAATTTACTCTAGAAAACATCCTATTTAGGGCAATATGATTCGATTATTCGAATCGATCCGAAGAAGACAAGTACAGTAAATTTAACGGCCATTTGCAGTGCTTTTCCGAAATTCGATACCACATTGTTGATGAGATTTCTAGTAAGTATGGTATGTTGATAAAGCGCCCCTCGATGGGCGCGATCTATCAGCATCCCATAATTTGTGCCAAAAGAATTTTTTTCAATATCACAATATATGATTATTGTTCAAAAACGATTTATTTATTCTAAGTCATCCAATGTAATAAAAATGTATATCATAACGTTCGGTATGAAAGTTCCTGTGTTATCAAATATGAGTCACCGACCCATACTGGCCCAAGCGTGTGCTCTATCAGTCAAAAATGATGGAGAAAAATTGTACTATTTTCAAATCTGGTTTAGAAAATATTTTGTATTTGTAAAATTATAATTGTCCTAGTGATATTTAAGCATCTCGTAAGAAGCGATTAAAAAGTAAATTGGGAATTCGTGGATCGCTTTATCTTTGCCCAGGGCAGATATTACTCACTGCACCTCATTATTTCAAACAAAATTATGAACATATATTATTAAACAAACATTTTAATAAACAAAGAATTAATAAATGGTTTCATCATCGCCTAGGGCAAATATCACTCACTGCACTTTACTATAGGGTTAAATTCTGTTTGAGGTGTTTTCCGCTTAGGCTGCAGTTGCTGGTTCTGTATATCGTAGCTTTTTGTCACAAATTTATTACGGATTGAAAAGTTACACTTTTAACTGGCATTGCACAAATTTCTAGACCGGCCATCATACATTTTAAAATTCGGTCCGATTCGGAAGGTGTTTGAGTCAGACTCGAATTCTTAATGACCAAGATCTGTCCAGCCCAATGGACGATTTGTCTCAAATGTAAGTGTAGATTAGGGAAACATTTCGAAGTTTCCCGCACAATTCTGTACTTTAAAATGCATTCAAATTAATATCGGCTTCTTTTATGGTGTCGGCGAGAATATGGGAACATACTCGTTGAAAGTAGGCCGAAATGAACTACAGATACAAAATCTTAAGAATTTTTCTATATGTTTTATAAAGTATGCGATTCCGTAGATTTTTCTGTCATCTCTGACCTATTGTGAGTTCAGTTTCTACAATCCTTTATCCTTGAAGCAACAGCTATATCATTGTCACTGCTATGAGACACTATCTTTGCATTGTCGGTTGCCAGTAAGGCTGGACAATTCGATTCGGTGATCGAATCGATTCGAAGCGCAATATATTCGAATCAATCGTAAATCTTTATTAGGAACAAGTACTTACTGAATGGACTAGAATTTTCATTTCTAACGACAAATTGCAATCGATTTTGGTCAAATTTGAAGGAATACGGAAACACGTTAGGACTATTCTAAAGCCCGTACCTACAGGGCGCAATAATATAATAAAATAATATAATAAAATATTGTTATGATAACTAGAAACTCAGCAAAATTTGGCTTTGAGCAAAGCTGGGAGCCTTGGTGCGAAAAATTCCATGTATGAATCGTGTGAAAAAACGCAATAGAATGTTTCGCCATTGTTAGTTATATAATATTCATTTAAAAAAGAAGAGTATAGCATATGAAGAATTAATATTTTTTTTACACGTTCGATAATTTGTAGTAAGGATAGGGGTAAGGATATCATTTTCATCCTGCGGGTGAGGAAAGCCGAGACTACAGCTTAACCATATGGCGAACCACGACCTCTCGTGCAGATACCACTTCCGAATCGTAGTGAAGGTTTTTGGATTATCGTATTTCTCATTTTTTCTGTGCATGGACCTGGTTGGTGGAGGTAGTCGTAAGCGACGCTTACATGAACCACCGTGCAGCGGCGAGGCGTCCAGCAGACCTCTCGCATTTAATCATCATCCCTGACGGGATTCTCAAACGGATATTGAATGATT
>OZ023141.1:20716272-20743268 GCA_963675895.2 Styela plicata | reverse complement strand
CGGACATGCAAAAAATAATTTTAAATCTTCATCTGTCATCTTTTTTAAATAGGCATGATACAGCAAACAATGACAAAACATTGCATTGCGTTTTTTCACGCGATTAATATATGGAATTTTTTGCACCAAGCCTCCCAGTTTTGCTCGCGTACTTTATAAAAAATATAGAAAAATTCTTAAGATTTTGTATCTGTAGTTCATTTCGTCCTCCTTTCAACAAGTATGTTCTGGTATTCTCGCCGACACCATAAAAAAGCCGATATTAATTTGAATGCATTTTAATGTACAGAATTGTGCGGAAAACTTCGAAATGTTTCCCTAATCTACACGCTTATATTTTAGACAAATCACTGGGCTGAACAGAACTTGGTCAATAAGAATTCGAGTCTGATTCAAACAACTTCCGAATCGGACCGAATTTTAAAATGTATGATGGCTGGTCTAGAAATGTGTACAATACCAGTTAAAAGTGTAACTTTTCATTCTGTAATAAATTTGCGACAAAAAGCTACGATGTATAGAACCAGCAACTGCAACCTAAACGGAAATTATCCCAAACAGAATTGAACCTTATAGTAAAGTGGAGTGAGTGATATTTGCCCTGGCCGATGATGAAACCATTTATTAATTCTTTCTTTAATGAAACGATGTTTGTTTAATACTATATGTAAATAGTTTTGTTTAGAACAAGAGTTGCGATGAGTAATATCTGCCCTGGGCAAAGATAAAGCGATCCACCATTACTTTATTTACTTTTTAATCGCTTCTTACGAGATGCTTAAAATTCACTAGGACAATTATAAATTTACACATACAAAATATTTTCTAAACCAGATTTGAAAATCGTACAATTTTTTCCGTCAATTTAGACCGATAGACGACACACTGGGCGCTGACAGTGACTCGTATTGGATAACAAAGATTACACCAATTCTACCCAACGTTATGATGTATATTTTATTGTTACATTAGATTATTTTTAAAGCTCATTGATTGATTGACTTGAAATAAATAGAAAACGCTGATATTTTTTTAACTTCATATTATTGTAACAAAAATGCGGTAAATAAACGGTTTTAGAACCGTTATCGTTTATTGTGATATTGAAAAAAAATACTTTTGACACAAATTATGGGAGGCTGATAGATCGCGCCCATCGCGGGGCGCTTTATCAACATTCCATACTTACTATAAATCTCATCAACAATGTGGTATCGAATTTCGGAAATTTACTGCAAATGGACATTAAATTTACTGTACCTGTCTCACAGCGTACCGATTCTCGAATAATCGAATAATATTGCCCAGAACTAAATAGGATGTTTTCCACCTGGAGTAAATTTGCTGGTATCATCATTTAAATATCCTGAACCTAAAGTCTTAAGAAAAATTAATTTAAACAGCTATGATCATTTACATATTGATGGGTGAGGCATGGTCTCACGGCCCGTTGACAATAAGAAAAATTACAGGGTAGCCTTTAATAAGCAGTCTACTGCAGTCTTTAAGGTGTGAAAAAGTATTTTCAGTATTTAGCCAGTTTCGAGCCGCAAAATCTTATTTTTGACAATTTTTTAGCGCCTTCAGCTAAAATTTGGTGTTGTTTTACTCGAATATAGAGTAAACAAAATGCCAGCTTTTAGGAAAAAATGTGAATTCGCCTCATTGCAGCGCCAATTTCAGACGTTATGATTTTATCACCAATTTGTTTTAAAGTCTGTGCGCTAACCCCCCCTCCCCCCACTTTTCTAGGTTTTAAATGCGCCATTGACTATGATATTGCTAACTAATTAAACTAAAGCATCACTTTTCCTTTTTTAGCGTATTTTGTATGCGAAGGCCTCCAGCGATTTGTTTGTAAATCGCACGTAGCAATGACGTCAATAAAAATTGATAAAAAAAAAGATAAACGAGCATCAAACACAGATTATGCCAACTTTTTATTCAATTTGCTGCAATATTTCATTGCTTATTTACATAAATGTCGCACACCCCGAATTTAAAAGTGATGTAATCGTTTTAAACCTAAGGCGTTTCTGCATATTTTTCGTTGTACTAAAGTGCTAAATTTCTACATGTTCATATTTTTGTCGAATGAGGGTCCCATATGCATTAAAAGGTTTATCTTCGTGAATCACACTTTGGTTCGAATCTTGGAAGTGATTGTGCTGCACAGTTAGAGACTTTGTTTGAAGCATTGATATCTTTAAGTATAAAATTGCACAGCTACTCCTACAAAAGGCGTTAAATTAGCTCATAAGTTGCAAAGAATTAGGAATGAAAATTCCATTTTAGCACGAGGGGAAACAAGGGTCAGTTCTGGTTGGAATGATTCTACTTTACGGTATAGTATGGTTATCAAATTATGCAGATTCTTACATATTTTTCACGGGTAATTAAATAAATCATTTACTGCTGTTTTACCCCCTCCATCTCTCTCCCTCCCCTCTCTCTCCCTTCTTTAGGCATTAGAGAAGGTAGTTGATAATGGTTGAGATATCGGTTCACACTCTGAATCCCACACGTTAAACACAGGTAGGGATGGGCAATTCGTTTTAGTGTTTTGAATTGATTCGAAGCACAGATTATTCGAATCAGTCCTGAATAGGTCATAGGAAAAACTATGACCTAAAAAATTATAGTATTTCCGTGATCAAATTTTGGACAAATCTATTTGCGCCCTGGAAGATGATATGTGAAATGAGGGCGCATCGTCGCTAATGTTTATATATAAACTAGTGAGTTCGTATAGCTGTAGATTTCTTAATTTTCTTGATTGAAAAAAATTGTATTAAAAACGGAACATTTGCTGTTTGTGTGAAATTAGTGATTCGATCTGATTCGAAAAAATTATTCGATTCAGATTCGAATTCTCAATCTACCCACAAACACGTAAAATGTAGCACAGATTTTTGAATCTAGAATTCTTCCGCTATGTCAATTTTAAACAAATACAGGCAGTTGATTTTTTATTGGAATTCTCTCTAAGAAAACCCAAGAGTATCGCCCAATAAGAATCCACTAACGGCCACATAATGCAAAATTTTGTACCACCAACTGCACTCAATAAAAACACTGAAAAATATCCCAGATAGAACTAAACCGTTATAATAAAGTGCAATGAGTGGTGTCTACTCTGGGCAATAGTAAAACCATTTACCATTTCTTTGCTTCCCGTAAAACCATCTCGTTTATATCGAAATTCACTCTGAGCAAGACCAGAAGCAGTGCCTAAAAGAAACCAACTAGCGGCTCCTAAAGAGCAAAGAGCTACTAAAAGATGTAATACCAGCAACTGCACTCTAACCTGAAAGCATCCCAAATGAAACTGAACCGCTATGGTAAAGTGCAGTGAGTGTTGTCTGCCCCGGGTGATCACCTACAACTTCTTTGTTTCATTTTACTCGCCTCTTATAACACGCAGGAAGGACAGGAAGGAAGGAAGTACAGTCCTACAGGACGTGCAGGCAGTACTAGGAGTTTAGATTAGGGCTGGGCAAATCCGAATTATTTAGAAGTCGAATTCGATTCGAATGATTTTTTTAAATCAGATCGAATCACTAATTTCATGTAAATAACAAATATTCTATTATTACTATTACAACTTGTATCCATTGTAAAAATCGAGAATTTTCTAGTTTAAATATATTTTCCATTCACACTACCAATAATTTTCATATTTTCAGCGACAAAATATAATTGTATCTTGTCGTTAACAATGAAATTCTAGTTTATTTAACAAGTTTTTCTTCCTATGAAAGATTCACGATTAATTCGAATAACCGAGAGGAATCGCCCAGCCCTAGGCAGTGACGTAATATCATATGTTTCCCCGTGCTTGCCGCATTAATAAGCCAACGATAGATGAACAATATCTGCTGCACGAACCCACATACATTGAAACATTCAAATTGAAACTACAAACTCCTAAATACTTTCCAGTTTGTAGCGCTCGGTAAGAGCTCGATGCAACGTTCACACAAGTTCCGCATCCTCTTCCTCTCAATATAAGATGCCAGATTTTATGATCTCATAGGCGTGAGAAGAAAATCTGAACATACAGTGACTTTTAATGACAAAACAACGAGGCGTGAAGGTTAACAGCGAGAATGTCTTTACGTCATCCGCTGCAATCGCACCCTCGGAGAATGAATGCGAAGAAATATAGTCTATGAAAAAATATTTTGGCATAACGAAATATTCTGAGCATGATTTTTGAGGCATTTTTTGATTAATTAATTGGTATTACGTTTAAAAAATTATATACCTGCCAAAATACGCATATTCAGTTTTTTCATTTTGTTTCATTATCTGATAGTACGTGCAGATAAAGAGTATTATCACTTTTATTTTGTCATACATGAGCCACAGATGAAACGCGCTTTAAAAGCGCGTTTCATCTGTGGCTCATGCTTGACAAAATACTTTTATCGCCTTTTAGTTTGGCACATTATCAGTCATAATGTCCAGTTTCTAAACGTGACCTTGTGACGTCATAAGATCTTATATTTAAACGCCTTTGTTTGTGGTTCTGTTCAGTTTGCAAGTTCGGAACGATTTGCAGCAATTCTACGATATAAATATGCGCTCCTATAAGTGTTAGAGAGAGGAAAGCCGAGAATAAATTTGCCCTGGTTAAGGTTGGAGGTATCATTTTATAGAAAATAAACAAATCTAGTTATGAAAATAGTTACATGGATGAAAAACAAGGAACTGCAGCCTGAAGCATCAGCATCGGGGAGTTCCGAACAACCCTTCAATGCCCAATATTGAAGCGAAGATTATGATGAAATTACAAATGCGCAAAAATTTCGCTAGCCTTCGGCGAGATCATATTCATTTCAACCGTTTTGCGACCAAATTTTATTCTTAGTATTATAATTTTAGCGAAAAATTAGCCGCGCTTTGCAGAATGTTTCAGAAATTTCTAACGCGCATATTTGACGCGTAATTTGATTAGTATAAATAAAACTATAAACTTAGCTTCTTGTACGCGAGTCGGACACCCCAATGTTGGAGAGATTCCGCCTTTATTGTTCCTGATCTTCCAACTAAGGCTAGGCATAACCGAATTATTTGAACTTCGAATTTGATTCGAATAATTTTTTCGAATCGGATCGAATCACGAATTCAATTCAAAAACAAATATCCCATTTTTACAATTACAACATGTGTTCATTGTGAAAATCAAGAAATTTATAGTTTATAGTGCATATTCAATTTACGCTCCGTGTCTAAAGACAACACTTTTCATATTTTAGCGACAAAATCTAATCGACTTTGGTCAAATTTGACCAAAATCGATTACATTTTGCGTTAAAAATAAAAACTCTAGTCCATTTAGCAAGTATTTGTTGTTATGAACAAATCACGATTGATTCGAATTAATCGTGCTTCGAATCGATTCGAATCACCGAATCGAATTACCCAGCCCTACTTCCAACAACATAAATTCTGGCCGAGGATAATTGGCATACCCAAGCGAAATATTTCCATCTACACATCTTCGGTTAAGTATGAGCCACTGATGGATCGCGTCGATGAGACGCGGTCCATCTGTGGCTCATGCTTAACAAAATAAAGGGTCTAATTGGATAGAGCCTCTCTCAGACTGATTTTCAAAACATCATGACAGAAAACATTCAAAATAATTTTTAAAGTCTCAATTTCCGAATTTTTTCAAAAAAAAACAATTTATTTCAATCTTGGAATTTTTCATTTGAACCATTTGTGTCACGTTAGACAATTATGGATTCCGTTGCCAGATTTTTCTGGACAAAGTTTAAATTTTTTGGTACTTTACGCCTATTTTTTAAAAACGCTGAATCGATTCGTAAATTCCCAAATCTGCGAGCGTAATAATAACTTTATAATTTTGCTCGTAAGAAATTTCTTAAAAACTTCTTTTCACACATAATTGTCAAGATTTTATCTGTTTTTCTAATATTTTGAATACAATCAAAAACGGTTATATTTTCATTTCAGCTGCCCGACTAGAAATATTTTTGCAAAACACATGTTTCTTTCGCGCTGCTTAAGCGCGGTCCATCTGTGGGTCATGCTTGTCAAAATAAAATTGATTTTCAGGTGTAACCGTCGCTAAAGAAGAAAAAATATGAAATACGTCAAGCACGAGACAATGATGAAACGCGCCGAGAGAAAAGGTTCATCAGTGGCTCATGCTTGAGCAATACAAATGTGATTAGATGATACGCACAAAGTCGTTTTTGTTTCAAAATAATCGCATATTAATTTTTGAGGATGCCTATCCCAAATCGCAAACAAATTACACCCAAGAAAGTTTATATATTCAAGTTTAAGAGTAGCGTCAGAGAGCCTGATTGAAAATTATATTTTATCACGCGTCAGTCACAGATTGATCCCGTCCTCGCGACGTGATGCATCCGTGACATGTTCACGGGAAAAATTGACAGAGATGACTTGCAATTTAGGAGATTTTAGCAATCAGGCAAAGTCAGCGATGTTTAGCTCAATAAATACTAAATCATCAATTTTGCTGTCCAAACGCTTTGGGTGCCAAGGTATCTCAGTTGGTAAAGCGTTCGAGATACGATTTGAAATACGCATTACAAATCGCGAGGAAACAGAAGTTATAAACCGTGCGAACTAAGATTATTCGAACATATTATTAGGGTCGCATTCTGGTCAGTAACATTCAATACGTAACTAAATTGGCACGGTAGTTAGGGCTGGGCAAAAATGAATTATTTGGAATTCGAATCTGATTCGAATATTTTTTTTTGGAATTGGATCGAATCACTAACTATATAAATATTAAAATCCCAATTTATATTACAAATTGTTAAAATCAAGAATTTTATAGTTTTTAGTGCATTCCAATTCATGCACCATGTCTGAGAGCAACAATTTTCATATTTTAATGATAAATTATAATCGATTTTGGTCAAATTTGACCAAAATCGATTACATTTTGTCGTTAAATATGAAACTTTTAGATCATTTAGCAAGTTTTGTTCCTATGAACGATTTACGATTGATTCGAATGAAAAGTGCTTCGAATCGATTCGAATCACCGAATCGAATTGCCCAGTCCCAATGATGGTGTGCCGCAAGTGGAAAAAACTTGTTCTATCACCAACTATGTTGAGAAAAAGAGAAAAAAGAAATTCTTATTTCGTCAACCAGAAAACATACATAAGCGAAATGCACGTGAAACAACATCAATAGGGGTTTTCGGTACAGACTGGATGTTGACGATGCGACCAACTGGTAATCGAGACAGTCACTACCCAGATCAAATAGTATCTGCAAGAGAGGCATTATTTCGCAATATGGTTAGGTCTTTTTTTCAGCTTTCCTCTCCCTCAGAATCTATCTTGATCTATCCCATCGTCCCAAGCATTTTTCTTACCAATGTTTCCAGAAATTTGGTTCATTCAAACGTTTGATCCAAATATCGTAACGAAAAGGAAATTTGCGATAAACAGCATGTTTCCATAACCTTTGCGGTCTTTGTTGTGGCAAAACACAAAACAAGCACGCGTTTGCCTTGCAGCTATGTACGAAAATGAATATTTTCGTGAGGAAATAAGTTGTTGACAATACATGGAATACAACGTTGAGTGGTAAGACGGTTTTTAATGCGTTAGACAAAGTGGGCTGTCGCAAGCAGATTCTTTTCGTCAAACAGGAGTCATAGATGGACCGCGGGCTGGGCGATTTGGTGATTCGAAGTACAGATTATTCTAATTAATTCTGAATCGGTCATAAGAACGAAAAGTTGCAGAATGAAGTAAAATTTTCATTTTTAACGACAAAATGCTGTCAATTTTGGTAAAATTTGACCTAAATCGATTGAATTTTTTGCTAAATATTCGTTAAATTTTCGCGCTTGGATTGGATTGCAATTGAAAATACATCGCTTTTAAGTCGGTTTATGCTAATATTTGTAATTATATATCTCCTAATCATCATAATGGAGACAATAATAGCAATAGTGCAAGCGAGAGATTCTTCTTTTTATGGAATCAGCGATTCGATCCGATTTGAAAAAATTATCCGAAACAGATTCGAATTCCAAATGATTCGGTTTTACCGAGCACTAGTAGAGTATAGTAGTTTGATCGCTGTTGACCATAATTGTTGGGTTTGTAGTCTTGTTATTTTACCAGATTCAGACACTTCGTAAAGAATAGGTGGCAAGTGGTAAGTGTTAAGACATATCTTTGCGTTCTCATCAGACGTCTTGGATAAAGTATTAGCATACATTAGAAATTGTTTTTCACGATCTGTCTATGTGACAGTTCTGGGTATGTCAGAATCATAACTTTTGCAGATTCGTAATTTGTCTTATGGGAAGGATGAATAAAGTGGGAGCTAGCTTTGGCATCGTCCAGGGCAGCTACTCCTACAATCTATTATAGCAAATCAGGGCCTTGGACAGGGTGATCCACTCAAAGAAGTGGCTATAAAAAAAAAATTTTTTTTTTTGATGATGTACGGACTTTAGAATAGTCCTAACGTATTTCCTGCGTATCGTAAGAGACGACTAAAAGGTGGTTCTCCGCTTAGAGTGCTGTTGCTGGTACTACATCTTTTACTAGGTCTTTGGTATTAAATGACCGTTAGTTCCCTTTAGGCTCTGCTTCCGGCCTTGCTCAGAGTGAATTTCAATAAAAAAGAGTCATCTGTTTGAGTGGATCGCTAGGATCAAGGTGCTGAAGAGGCCGTCTATAAATGAACAGGGTTAGAGTTATGGAAAAAATATAGTCTGTTCCCGATTTCGAACCACATGTAGCCTTCCTGCCGTATAAGTAATCTTTGATCGGTTTTTGTTGCTTCCGACCTTGCTCAGAGTGAATTTTCAAAATGAGCTCATAAGAAAATTATTTTGCCAGAAATGAGAATCCGCTGCACGTGATTTGAAAACACCTTCCGTCTAGTTGGACGGAGGTGTCGAATCACCAAGCCTGTCGTATCGTCAGGGTTGACTAAAAAGAATCTCTTAAGTATCGTGCCAGGCAGTTAAAAGAAAGCAAAGCAGTGGCAAGGATGGATATCGCTATTTTGGTATCCTGATATCTATCACAGTAATGCAGTTTCAAGATATTTTATATCTATAGCGTTCCAATCAGAAATTTTATTTTGTCAAGCATGCGCCACACATACTTAACGAAAGATGCTCCGATCAAATTTTTACGATTGGGGCAGTTAAATATCAACTTCAAATTAAAATAATTATTTTCTATTAATACAGTAAATAACTCGTAAATATGGAATTACGCGTGATATATATCTGTTTGTACGTATGTCTGTCCGTTGTATTCGGAAAAGACATTGCACTCAAAGAACAGACCCCGCCTGATAAACCGAAGACAAACACCAGACTCGTGTGTTTTATGGATGAAACTTGCAAAAAGAAAGAAAAATGCGAGTTACCTTGTGAATATCGAAATCCACAGGCACAACGTGACCAGGTAGGAATTGTATGTGAGTCCTAGGGAGGGCAATTTCAAATCATTTGAAATTCGAATAATTTTTCGAATCAAATCGAATCACCAATTCTATGTAAATAATCAATATCCCATTTTTACTATTATAACTCGTTTCCACTGTGGAAATCAATATTTTCACAGTTTACTGTGTTATTTCAATTCACACCCAATACATTAGATAAACAATTCTCATATTATTTTAACGACAAAATATAATCAATTTTGGTCCAATTTGACCAAATCGATTAGATTTTGTCGTTAAAAATAAAAATTCTAGCTCATTTAGCAACTTTCGTTCCTATGAACGATTAACGATTGATTCGAATAAATTCTTCTTCGAATCGATTCGAATCACCGAACCGAATTGCCCATCCCTACATGTGACTTGATATTGTTGAGGTATATGAAGCATTCTCACGGAGCCCTAGATACTAAGCGACACCACTTTAAAAAAAATGCGGTAAAATCCTTAATCTTTTACAGTAATTTACTCGGTGGTATTAAAACAAATCACTCTTATAATTATCATCTTTTTTAGAATATTGTAACTTGTTGATCGAACGCTGCAATACGTCTGTTCAAATCTGTCCATCAACAACATGAGTCTCAAAATAAAAATTATTTTGTTTTATTAACAAGAACTCTTTTAATTTATATTATTACTATTATCTTTTTTTGGTGTTGGGGGAGGGGGATTTTGGTATTTTGTTCTATGGGCTCAATCCAGGGTCATCTAGTATAGATATAACGTTGATATAATAAATGTTACGCAGTATGAAGCTCTGAGAGCGAAATTTACAACTAACTACTTTTATTCAGGTGATGTCGACGGGCAATTTTATTGATGAAGAATTCGAAGCACTTTGGGATGAAATGCAGGAAAAAATGAAAGGATTGAACGGTAAAAAAAAACTACACTACCAGAAATGAAGTGAAATCGCCGCTCTTTGCTTCATAGTAATTAATACAATATGGGAATAAATTTATATAATCGAATCTTTATGCCAAATATGGGTGTTGATGGAACGCACCGCCAAGGTGCGGCCTATCAACAGCCAATATTTGGCATAAATCTCATCAGCAAGATGGCTTTAAATGTCTGTAATATAAAATTACTGTGAATGAGAATTAAATATATTGTACTTTTGTCACAGTGTTTATTACAATTAGAAGATGATTGAATTAGTTTTGGAAAATAAAGCGCCTCTTTTGTTGATTTCTAGAACAAAAAAAAATCCGTTATAACGGGATTACATTGAATTATGTTTCATTCGCTTATCCGCGTTTTTGCGTGTATGTAGTCTGTAGGTCCTATATATTTAAAGATGAGTTGATAAAAAAATATTTTTACTGAAAGATATCGCACACTTTATTCTTCTAGATAATCTAGAGGGATATTGTATTTAGCCTTGCTTCTACAATCATGCCTCTTAAACGGGTCATATGTGTTTATTTTTCCTGATATAGTGAATATATTGTTCTCAGTTTAACAATCAAATCGACCTATAATTCCTTTTAGTAAACAGGATTAATCGTATTCCGACATTCTTAGTCACCAGATGCAAAATTCTATAATATTTTTCTAAATTGAATTTGTTTGTTTGTTGAATTTGTTTTTTTCGGATTCAAGGTCAAAATCAGACGACGCGTTTTTTGTGTAATTAGATTCGTAGAACGGAAAGAACCGCGTTATATCTTCCTAACAACTCTAATCATGTCTGTCTGTATGTGGGGCTGGTACAGGATCTTGGTCGGGGTAATCTACTCCAAGGGGTGGCTGTATATAAGAAATATGCTTCTGTAAATCCATTTGATTCGAATTTTTTACATCGAAACTATTATTTGCACTGAAGTCAGTGGGGTATTCAGAACCTTAAAAGGGAGAGGGGGGAATTTGAAAAAAAATATTGTCAAATTACGACTTCATTCATAATATGCGCCGCAGCCAAAAAAGTTTGCTAATAAATAGCGTTTTTATTGCATATATCACGCTATATAGCCTAGAAAAATAGCGCCAAAGGCGTGAAAAATAAATATTTTGGTTTAGTTAAGTTTAAGTTTTTTCCCTCTCTACCTATACTATTATCTTCCACATGCAATCTTTTTGCTAGCATCCACGGAATAACATCTTCCCATTCCCGTAATTGCACTGTATCAAAAGTACAGTAAATTTACTGGTCATTTGCAGTTATTTGCATATTTCCCAAGCTAACAAAACGTCATTTTGATGAGACTTATGTCAATTAGGGGCTGTTGATGGAACGAACCTTCCCGGTGCGTTCCAACAACACCCAATTTGACCAAAAAGTCAATTTTCAATTTTTCCAATGGCGACAAATAAAGTTACTGTCAAAGACCAGTGATTTTGCTGCTTTTTTTGTTTTTAAAAATTCCCATCTTTCACAGCTCACCAAGAGGAATTGATCGCTCAGCAGCACGACCTTTTGAAACAACAACAAAGACTTGAATTTGAAAACCGGAAATTAAAAGGTCAGTGAAAGTGGCATCGGAATTTTTCGTTATTGATTATCAACTATTTTAATTCCATTTTCGCATGTTTTTGATTTGACAGACATTTTATCACAAAAACATGTTACAGGGATTTTAGTATGATTAAAGTTTAACTTTGCCAGACAATATCGTAATGCAATTGTAAGAAATTGGAAAAATAATTCCAAAACGGAGCGAAATAATTTTCTGCAGCAAGGGCTGCCATTTCTATTTGGTGATTGGTCAATTTTTTTCGAATTTGAATAATTCTTTTAGGCGCGATCTTATTGTCCGAGAGGCCTATGATACCCAACCGATACCCAACCGTTTCACCAAGCGTGCCCTTCAGCAAGTCATTTCGCGACTAGCTTTTACGCTATTACATAGAACAGATACACAATTAAGAAGGTTCGTGCCTATCGGGCGTTGGGTAAAAGCCCCCGGTAAGTTCACGGAGAGCAAATAATTTGAATGAATAAATAAATAAAACATTTAGTGAGTCGAAATTATATTTAATTAAAAATTGTATTAAAAAAATTATTAAATTAAAAATTATAGTTATAATTAACTGGGAATGTACAATGAACTGAAAAATAAATAGAAGGGCAAGACAACGTTTTTTCTACACTGTGTGAAATGTACAGTTTATTCACAACTTAAAGTGGTAGATGGGTATATCATCGCCCAGGGCAGATACCACTCACTGCACTTTATCATGCGGGTTCAGTTCCAGTTGGGATGTTTCTGTTTAGAGCACAGTTGCTGGCACTACATCTTTTACTAGCTCTCTGATATTGAGTGGCCGTTGGTTGCTGCTTCCGACCTTTCTTAGAATTAAACAGATATATATATATATATAACAGTAAAAGATGATTTCTGAAATTTGTAGTCGCTTTGTTACTGGAATTTATGTCTCAGGTATGATCTGTTGACGAAGCGCACCTCGGCGGTGCGTTCCATCAACAGTCCATAACTGGCCGAAAAAGACGATTCTAAAATTTTATCTTAATGAGATCAAATTCAAATTACTGTCAAAAAGCAGCGTTTTTAATGCATTTTTATCACAGTGCTGCTGTACGCAAAACAGCGCTGTAACATAAAATGCAACAAAATCGCTGCTCTTCGACAGTAATTTAACTTGGCGGTATTGAAAAAAAATTCAAAATTGACTTTTTGCCCAAATATGGGGTGTTGATGGAACGCCCCGCTAAGGTGCGGTCCATCAACACCCCATAATTGGCATAAATCTCATCAACATGGCGTTTGTTTCACTTTGGAAATATGTAATTACTGCAAATGACTTGTCAATTTACTGTACTTTTGTCACAGTGTCGGATATAGCAAATGAATACAATAAAATATGCTACTCTAGTCACGTGCAATTAATCAGACATTAATTAAAAATTTGTTGGCATCAGAAAAGCCTTATTTCGTGATTTGATCTTTCCTCATTCTGACTAATCAATCTCATTGCAGCCCAGCAAGCCGAATTACTGGAAAGACAGAAATTTCTGGAAGCAGAAAATGAACGGCTGAAAAGTAAGAATATTTCCTTCAATAAATATTCCCATTATATGCATGATAAATTTGTACATTTTCCTAATTTTCCGCTATTGCTGAACACAGTAACATTTGAGTGATCAAATATGGGGCTTTGGAATAAAATTTTCTGATTTCTTAAACTTCGCATTCTTCAATATTTTCACTAATACGTATAGTTTAATTACACATATAGATGGTTTTACCTCCGCCCAGAGCCGATACCACTCACTACACTGTATTATAGTGGTTCTGCCACCCCTAGGATGTTTTCTACCTAGTTTGCAAGGTTGTGTCTAGCGCTGGGCAATTCGATGCGGTGATTCGAATCGATTCACAGCTAAAATTATTCAAATCACATGTATGTGGTGCTGACATTTTTTTTATGTCTCCCGTTTTTCTTTTTTTCAGCACTAGCACCGGTCAACCAAGATGACGAGGAACTTCGAACGATGATTAAAAATTTGGAAAAGAAAATTAAAGTGTTAACAGGTTTGTAGCATGGCTGACGAACGTGTAAATAAGGATTCCAACTGTTTCACCGGTGATATGAAAACAAAAAAATAAAAAAAAAAACATTGTTTGTGCTTCATGGATTGAGCATTCATTATCATATGGTTTGCAGTAGCGATTGCGCTTTAATCCGTTTATTTATATTTCATCAAATGCTCCAGTAAAATAAGTAAATTGGCCTTATTTTCGAGTAGGTAATGGGCGCAATTGCCTAGTTTGCGGGCGCGATGGCCTAGTGGTTAAACATGTTGGCATCGCGAGTTGAAGGTCTCAGGTTCGAGCCCCGGCGAGTCTGGCTCGCTTATCCATGCACACCACTTGGGTACACTAAGCTGAACACGAAAATTTCATACTTTTCTAGTAATTGTAACCCTGTCCGTCTATAAGAGGCCGCTGTTACAGGGCCTTGGACAGCCACTATGAGAAAGTGGCTGTAAGAAAAAGAAAAAAAAAAACTAACTAGGTTTCTGGTTCAAAAAATTAGGCACCTAATATAGAAAACTATGTAACTCATATATTCATTGTGAGAACAAATCGGTGACTTTAATCTACAAATATCTTGAAAATGCCTTAAATGCAGCAAAGCAACACGTAGTTTACCTGATTTTGAAAGTGGAGCTAGGTCACCGAATAATTCTTTATTTAGTTTTCAGGTTAAAATCGTTTTACTTTACATAGTTTAAATATACTCTAGGCTGCCATCACTGCTGGGTACGGGCTGGGCCTTCCGATTCGTTATTCGAATCGATTCGAAGTACAGATTATTCGAATCTGTCGTGAATCGGTCATAGGTACAAAAACCTGCTAAATTAAGTTGAATTTTCATCTTTAACGACTAACTTTCATCTTTAACAAATTTGATCAAAATCGATTGTATTTTGTTGTTAAAATATGAAAATTGTTGATCTCAGACATGGAGTGCGAATTGAATATACACTATAAACTATGAATTTTTCGATTTTCACAACGAAGACAAGTTGTAATATTAAGAATGAGATATTTGTTATTTACATCGAATTCGTGATTCGACCCGAATCGAAAAATTATTCGAATCAAATTCGAATTCCTTATGATTTGGTTTTACCCAGCCCTACCCCCAGGCAATTCTTCTTTTTTACTACATTCTACAAAACGTTCGTACCGATAATCAAAACCGAGGAAATTCACCCTGTCATGTTCTGTCTAACATTGGTAAACAAGTGGGACTTGATTTGAACCCGAAAGCTTTGACCTATAAATGAACTTGTTAATTACTAGTTTATCGAGTATAAAATAAGGAAATATTCCTTCACAGAACAACAAAAGAAATTATCTACACAGCAAAGCCGCCTTGTGGAACAACAGAACAGATTGATGGCAAGACAGAGCAAGCTGGAGAAAGAAAATTCGAAACTGAAACGTGAGCGAAAACTATTTATAACACAGATATAGTCATTGGTAAAATGCAAATAAATCTGGTAGGGACAGAATCGGTGAGAAGTTGCAAGTTCAGTCTGAACAAAGATATTTGACACATTCCTTTGATTCAAGTTTGCATCAAAAATTATATACATTGCAATTTTTTTATATTGCAATTATATTGCTTATCCCAGATAAAAAATATTAGCCACCAGATTTTGTTAAGTATGAGTCACTGACGAGGCGCGGACCATCTGTGGCTCATGCGTCACAAAATAATACTTCTGATTGTTTGTTATATTTGTATGGAATGAATGAAATTAGAAATGAATATAAAGACAATATTAATCTTCTTTTCATACATCAAATGATTGCGTTCTCGACAAAAGTCTGTGAGGCCACACTGTAACAAAAGTACAGTAAATTTACTGGTTATTTTCAGTAATTGCATATTTCCAAAGTTAAAAAACGCCATGTTGATGAGATTTATGCCAATTAGGGGTTGTTGCTGGGACAGTCTATGAGGCCGCACTGTAACAAAAGTACAGTAAATTCACTGGTTATTTTCAGTAATTGCATATTTCCAAAGTTAAAAAAACGCCATGTTGATGAGATTTATGCCAATTAGGGGTTGTTGCTGGACCGCACCTTCGCCCCACACCCCATATTTGACCAAAAAAGTCAATTTTGAATTTTTTTTTATACCGCAAAGTAAAATTACTGTCAAAGACCAGTAATTTTGTTGCATTTTTGTTACAATGCAGGCTAGATTTGTCCAAATTGCAATCGTTTGAATTGCATTACGTGCTTTAAAATCTTAATATACGTTGAGGCAAATTTTGGCACATTTCATTTTTTTCGTTTTCCGTTAAAATTATATTGCTGTCGATTTCGTAAGACATTTAAAAAAATTCACAGAATACGATATTCTACACAAATCCGACTCCTCACATCTATTTTGAACAGTATTTCACTAAATCGCGTCATATATTCAAGTAATGAAGATGACGTAATTATGGGATAGTCAAATTATTTATTCCTAATCATCGCTCATTACTTACCAGAAAAAAAAAAACAGTTTCTTTGACAATTTTTGAAAGCAACTTATAAAATTGAAAAATAGAGCTTCAGTTTTCAAGAAATTTTCCTGCCAGAAATAAAGTTCGATTAATTTTTCGGTTTTGATCAACCGCCGTTTTGTTTTGTCAACGAGATATACTACAGCCATGTCAAGGAGTGCCTGTGCCTGTCGGTATAAAATATAGTTAATATAACTTGGCTTAGTGTTGTCTACCAGTGTGCCAGTGGTGATGTAATCTTCCAAAAACAAAGCTTATATTGATAAAGTTGCAAATATTGAAGACTTGTGGGAAATGTGGGCACGGTCTATAATTTCTTGGTGAAATAAATTTTTTGAGCATGAGAAATTGATGAACCGCGTCAGCGAGGCCATCAATTGGCCGGGCACTGGTAGCGGAACCGGGTGGGTGGGGACGTTTTCCGGAGTGGGACGTCTTCCGGATAAGTTTAGAGGAAAGGGAGACATCCCGTTCCGCAAATATAACATTTTACAACAAATTGCCTTTTTTACGTTATTTTATAGTAAAATGATTTTACTATAAAATTGCATAAAAAGTCCATTACATTATTAATTTCATTGTTTTTGCATCCAAAATATTGAAGCTAACAGGGAGGGAAGAAACGACAGTTTTCGAATTTTTCTCTATCGATGTTTCGTCCTTGAGATTTGACGTCTACCGCCACCAGCTGATCAGTGCAATCATATAGTTGATGGTGATATTTATTAAACCCTGTTTCTATTATCGGAATCATATTAATAGCATAATCAGTAAAGCTTTGGGAATACGCTTCGAGCTACGCATTTCTCTTCTTTGTGACGCAGTTTTAAATCCCGTGAGGGGCGATGATTATATGAGAGAGGTCTGCTGGACGCCTCGCCGATGCACGGTGGTTCACGTAAGCACAGCTTACGGCTTTTTCCATCAACCGGGTCCTCCAGCAATAGAAAAATGAGAAATATGTTAGGTCAAAAAACCTTCACGCCGTTTCAGAACTGATACTGTACGAGAGGTCGATGCTCACCACATGATTTAGCTTTATACTCGGCTTTCCTCTCCAGCATGATAAAAATATAAATCCTCTCCTATCCTAGTACTGGGTTGTCGAACATGATATAACAGAAGAACCGCGCTTCTACAATCATATCTTCATTCTCTCTATTAAACGGAACAAACTCTTTTCCTTTTCAGGACGACAAAAAGCTATTGAAGATAGAGGATTCGGTCGTAAGTTCTTGGACAATATTTCAAGTTGATATTTCGATATTTGATAAATAAAAAATATATAAAAGATTAGTATCATTGTTAAAGTTATGATAAGAGGGTTTGTTAAAAATGTGTTCGCGAAATTTAATTAATAATGCCAGAACAACGTTAATTTTTAAAGCTGGAATAATTTCGTACAAATCGATCACTAACTTTTTTATTAAGTGTGAATAATGCTCATGCAAAGTGATTTTTATAATGATAAAAAATGAGTTTTCGACTATTTTCTCGATTAAAAAAGGTAAAAGAAATCACTTTTGTTTACTTTCAACTTTTTTCTCTGCCCCAGTAGCTCTAAAAGCTTCCATTTCCCACTGGTTAAAACAAAACCGTGAGAAGAATACGCTTATTGGTTGAAATAATTTTCTTATAATGCAGAATGGCTCGAATTTTCGTTAGTAAAACGTATAATTCTTCCTTCCATAAATCAGATCTCCTAATGTCGGAGATTTTACACGCCTTTGTTATTAATACCTGATTTATTGAAACGCAATTTTCTCAGCGACTACAACTCCGGCCCCTGCTACAAATCCTGTCGTCGAACCAGTTGATCCGAGAATCGAAGAAAAACTGAACGCAATCAAAAAAGAAATGGAATACAGAATTGAACAACTAAGTGGTGAGCTAGCGTGTATACTTTAGAAAACAGTCTGATCCACGTTTTGGCTTCGAAGAGTATGTTTATAAGTTATTGTGTTAAGCGATCGTTTAGGTGTGATTTTTCTTGTTACAATACAAGTCGCAGTCGCGCACTGGTGATCTCGTGTGAAGTCAGGTCGCGTTGAAAGGGATACAGAAAATCTGCCACAAATTCTTGCAGCAAAAATTAGGTCGAATGGAGTTTCAAAACAATGTTAGGGCCATACAAAGTGAGCACTATATTGTAGAAAATTCCAGGTAGAAGTACTGTGTTTATCTAGTATCCCTAGTTACCTTTGAATACCTAACATCTGTAAATACTAATTTCACTGATATCTGATTTACCTTCTTGAACTTCCACGGGTTCCCTGTTTGAAGTTTTCACCTAGTTGATGTACTAGGCAAATAAGGTGTATTTACTTAAAAATATTACCTGAATAGGATACTCAGTTTAAGTAACTAGGTAAATTAAATATTTATTATAAATATGCTTTTCAAATAGACAATTGGATATTTCAATTCATCAAATCTATTAAAAATGTCTGAAATGCAGCAAAACGATTAATACCTAGTGGACCTATAGTGTATGGTCGTGAATTATGAAGACCTATGTAGATAAAAATTCTGCAAAAGCCATCACACTGTAACAAAAGTACAGTGGAATTACCGTTATTTGACGTTAATTTTATTTGGCGATATTGAAATAAAGCTACGAAGGCTAATTATGGATTGGAAACACCGCCAAGTGCATGGTTGAAAGTAAAACCAGATTATAATAATAATTTAACTAGTTTTGTTGCAAATTCGCCATTATACTTTGAGATAAAAATAAGTTGTCATCGCTAGGGAGCACTATTTGGGGCCTAATTGAAAAAGTTGAAAAGTTTAACAGAACTATTTTAATTCTTAGGTAATAACATGAAATATCCGCATTTTACCTTTTTTTTGTACATCATTAAGAATAATGCTGCACGCTTAATCTACAATTTACATCAATGAACATTTAAGATTTTTCACGACGGATGACGTATTTGATGAAAAAAAATATTGTTTTTGCAGGACAACAAGAAGAATTGCTTCGAGAACAATCGAGATTGATAAACAGGCAAATGCGATTGGAAAAAGAAAACGAAGAGTTAAGAGGTTTGGTTTCCAACGATTTTATGTAATTTTCAACCAATGAAGTGAAATTTACAAAGGTGGTGCGACAAGCACGGGACATTGGCGCAGAGGGACTAGGGCTGGGCAAAACCGAATCCTTTGGAATTCGAATCTGATTCAGACAATGTTTTCGAATCAGATCAATATCAATACCAAACATGCCATTTTTACTATTACAAATTGTCTTCATCACGAAAATCAAGAAATTTATAGATGAGAGTTACTAATATTAACATTAATAGACTTAAATGCAATGTGTTTTCCATTCAAACTCCATGTCTGAGATAAAAAATATTTTATATTTTGATGACATAATGCAATCGATTTTGGCTAAATTCGACCAAAATCGATTGTATTTTGTCGTTAAAAATGAAAATCCCAGTTCATTTTGCATTTTTTTGTTCCTATGACCGATTCACGACTGATTTGAAGCAATCGAGCTTCGAAGCGATCCGAGTTACCGAACTGGGATTGCCCAGCAGGGATGTCAGAAGATGTATGACAATGACCCTAAAAAAAGACAATTTCCTTTAATTTCATGTAAAAATATCGATGAAATAAGCAAAAAAAGAATCACTTTGAATATGAGAATTATTTTTGCCCTTAAAAATGATAATATTTGTTAAACAAATAATGGAGTAGAAACTACATAAGGAAAAAAAACTAGAAAGTTGTATCTGTATTGAGCGAGAGCGTGAAGCCCGCTAGAATTACGCGTATCTTTTTCTAACAATGGGATCTCTTTAATTTCAGCCAAACAAACTGAACTGTACGGAAAGCAAGCGGAATTAGAAAAAGAAAATGAAGCACTCAAAGGTATGTGTTTGTCAATGTTCAGTGAAAACTTGTTCATTTTTAAGAATAATGTGGCATTAATAATGCTAAAAACAGTAAAATGAACAAACAAAACAATAAAACTGATGTTTTATTGAAATTTACCTTGGGCAAAAACCGTAGCTGTACTTATGACCGACAAGCTACCAATGCAACCTGATATAGATCTGCATAGAAGCGAAGTAACTGCAATAACTGGAAACCAACTAATTTACTTTATTGAGAATACGAACGGTTACTAAAAGATCTATCAAATAAAAATAATTAAAAGTCTAAAAAAGCCTGAACACTTTTATTAATTATATATACCGATGTAGATTTTATACGTAGGTTTTCTATTTACCAGGTAAAGTTTCCTTAGCAATTTTTTCATTTGCATACAAACAGTTAATCCTAAGGATCAAGAACCTTTATCTGTTTACCATAAACAATGATTTCTCGCATTTATTCCGTCTACTGTAAGATTGTAAAGAAATAAAATATTTAAACGTGCCTTTAAAGTTTTACGAAACTAAAAGCAGTGTGACCTTGAATTTGCATATACTATAGTATTAATGTCATATAATATGAGGCAATATTGCGTGGGAGGCTAAAAATAGAATTTTCGAGGTCTCGCGTTTACACGTTTTATACCAAGTTTTGACGAACTTCGCGAAAAACAAACATGTAATTGTTCACTTGGTCGTGTTAACGCGGGGCAAACTACTTAGCTTTTTTCTACGCCTTTGTTATTATATCCTTGTCCGAGGAAGTCTGACTTCTGAGAAGGTCAGACGGAATGTTACAGAAACTTTTGAACCTCTTGTCTATGCGGTTGTCGAAATACAAATTTGAATATCTTCAAAGTTTGGGTTGATTCCGAGCGATACGTTAAACACAAATCCAGTCAGAAATTCTCTTTTGTCAACCATGACACAAAGATCGACCATCCATTAGTGACTCATGCTTGACAACATATGCTGCAACAAATTTCTGTCATAGGGAGTACGACAGCATCAATCTAACAGAGGTCCAAAGACTTGCTTCGCGGTTACACAGACAAATTTTATTTCTGTAACGTTTCGTCAGACCAAAGTCAGATTTCTTCGGACAAGTATTTTTTAAAAATGCTTGTCTAATAAAGTCTGACTCATTCCCAAATTTTCTGAAGAATGCACATTTAGTCGCTTCAGACGAAACGTTGCAGAAATAAATGTGTGTAAGTGTGAAGCAAGACTTTGAACCTCTCTAGTTAGTCATAGTTATTCTTGCTACTGTATCCTTGTATTTACCGCATACGGATCCGCAAACACAAACGCACAGAGGAAGGATAAGTAGTTAGTCTACGTCCACCGGACCAATAGCATCAATTACGTTTAAACCTTGTGAAACTTTAGAAATAATCAGCAGAAAAATCCCCTTTAAATAGAGAGGTGTATTTATGAAGTTTAATGTATAATTTAATTTCTCTTTAAGAATTTTAGAAATATACTCTAATCTTAAAAATTGTTTGATATTGGTCTGGGGTATTCGACTACACGTCACCCTCCTTTATGCGTTTCTGTTAGTGGATCCGTATGCAGTAAATACCAGGATACCGTAGTTAAAACAGGAAAAATTACAGTAAATTCAGTGGTAATTTGCAGTAATTGTAAATTATTAAAGTTCAAAATCGCCATGTAGATGAGATTTGATTCACGCCAAATATGGGCTGTTGATATAACGGACTTCGACTGTGCGTTCCATCAACAGTCCATATTAGGTAAAAAATTCAATTTTATAGTTTTATTTCAATTGAATAAAATTACTGTTAAAGAGCAGTTATTTTTACTGCAATTTTTTTACAGTGTAAAGAGGTTCAAAGTCCGACATCCCACTTACGCAAATCTATATGCGTACATTTATGTTGTGTGTGTTCCTATTACACTCTCGCCCTGCTTTGAATTAAGTTGTCGCAAAACGTTAGGACATAAAAAATCAAACGTGAAATTATGGTGGCTTCGAGAAAACAATTGACCAAACATCTTTTATTAAGAATGAGTCACTGATAGATCGCGCCGCCAAGGTCTCTATCATCTATCTGTGGTTTGTTCCTAAAAAAATGAAAAGACCTGACGTGTTTAATGAACATTCTCGGTAAAGCTTTCTCGATTGCTGTAATGGATGTACATTTTATTTAAGTTCAATTCCATTAAGAGATACACGAATATGATAAAATGACGATTGACAATTATGTCGTCGCTTGTCTATCATAAGTTCTATTTGTATTTACTGAACTGCGCAGCCTCGTGACTCAATCCCACTCACTGGTGGAGAAATTGGGAATATGACGGGGGGGGGGGCATGGGGCATGTTCATTTCATGTTTTCCAATCCACCATCCCCATTTTATGCAAAAATGCCTTGAAAATGGGGGTAAAGGTTTTGCGTGCCTTCATCTCCTAATAATTTATTTTATATATTTTTGAGTTTTTGTCTAAAATTTTGCAAGTTTAGGTTATAAAAAAAATAGTTCATTTTCTGTGTCCTCCCCCTCAATATTTGAAATCATCCCTCACCAAAAATCCATTAATGTTCCATGTGGGACTTGGCTTGCTTTGATAACCGTTTCATTTGTCGGTTCATAAAAAGCACTATGACTTGTTAAACCGATACACTTTTCGCCGTAGATAATATCAAGTTTCAGAATATGAGAAACCACCGACATATTGAACCTATAAACCACCTACGTATTGCTGTATTCGCAAACTGTACAGTAAACGCCTTGTATATACACGGAAGAAAATGTGGATCCAACATGATTTGTTAAGCACCCAATTCCCGATGACCTAGTGGTTAAACATATTGGCATCGCGGGTTGAGGGTCTTGGGTTCGAGTCCCAGCGAGTCCGGCTCGCTTATCCGTGCCCACCACTCAACCCATGGTGTCATAACTTGGGTAGGCTGAGCCGAACAGGAAAAGATCGTATCTTCCCAGCAATTGTAACCCTCTCCGTTAATAAGAGGCCGCTGTTACAGAGCCTTGGACATGGTGATCTACTCTGAGAAGTGGCTATAGAAAAAAAGCATAAGTCACTGATGGATCGCGCCACCGAGGCTCGATCCATCATTGACTCATGCTTGACAAGATTAGGGTTTTTACTGGGTTTCGATTCCATTAACGTTCTATGTATGTATAATAACATATATACACTGTGTCAAATGTGCATAAATTTACTATTCCGTCCCAGTAATTGCATATTTCTTATATTTAAAAGTTTTGTTGATGAGATGAATGCCAAGTATGGGCTGTTGATGGACCGCACCTCGGCGGTGCGTTCCATCAACGATCCATAATTGACCTTCGTAGCTTCAATTCAACATCGCTAAATCAAATTAACGCCAAATAACGGTAATTTCACTGCACTTTTGTTGCAGTGTAAAGGATTTTGCAGATTTTTTATCTACATAGATAAAAATTGGCTACAATGAGTGATCTTCATAAATCACTATTGATCAACAAAGCATATTCAATTACGCACATGGTAGACGATCTGATAGCATATAACAGGGTAATTAACGATAAACATCAAATAATGCGACGTCGTGGTTTATACGAAAGTGCTTCAACGCCTACGTTTCAACGGATACAAATCACGTCGTTTACTGCAATACTTGTCAATCATAACCCCCTTTTTTTAATTACACACTTCCAGAAAAGATGAAAAGACGGTGTCACCTGAAAAAAGTAACGAACGTTTCCCAATTGGGAATATTGAATATGAACAAGTTTTGACATGGATGAGTCCGCCGAGGCTTGCCTGGTCCATTCGTGACTTTTTTTATTGTAATTCGCTCTGAGCAAGGCCGGAAACAGTGCCTCGAAGGTACCAATTAAAGGCCACTTAAGAGCAAAGAGCTGCTGAAAGTGTAGTACTAGAAACTGCACTCTAAACGGAAAACATCTCAAGCAGAAACCAAACCGCCGTGGTAAAGTAAGTGGTATCTGTCGCGGTCGATGCTTGACCTAAAATATCTGATTGGGTTAGGTTATTGATGACTATTTCATTTTGATGCTACTTTAAGTCGAGAAGTGTTTCTGTGAAACTGATATAAATGAACGAACATAAAATGAGAAATCCCCACGGGGGGTTAAGCAGTCGTCATAAAATTATCCGAATATTTTGAATTTTGACTGTACTCTACCTTTTTAGCATGTGGATATGCCTCTGTAGGAAGCAATCATCAGATGTGTTTTCCAAGCCCATAACAATACCACATAAAGAGACTAAAACCGTATTTGATGTTTTGCATGAACTCTTGATATTTTGATATTTTATTATAAAAAACTTAAAAAACTCGTGTACATAACACAATGTATAGTTTAACAAAATGGTTAATAAATAAATAAATAATCTCTTTTTGACGTGAAGCCGTGGCCACAAAGTTTATTTTTATTCGAAATCTGCACGATATCGAGACTAAAACGAAGTTTGTGGCTACAATCATGGTTTCTGAGAATTGTTTAATGATATTTACTGTAAATACTTTTTCTGATAAGCACAAATATGTAGGCTCTATATGGCTTAATGTATTTCATGCATATCGTAAGAGGTAACGACCAGTACCAGCGAGTCCGGCTCGTTAATCCATGCGAAGCACTCAACCCAGGGTGTAATCACTTAGGCAGGCTAAGCTGATCAGGAAAGGATATTATCTTTCCAGCAATGCTAATCTTGTCCGTCTATAAGTGGCGCTTGTAGTGAGCCTTGGTCAGGGTGATCCACTCCAAGAAATGGCTATGAAAAAAAAATCGATGGAGTGATACATGGTTTTGCCATCGTCTGGGGCAGATATCACTAATTGCACTTCACTATTGCGGTTCAGTTCTGCTTGAAACGCTCTGTGTTTAGGATTCAGTTGCTCTCTCTACATTTTGCTTTGGTCTTGGCCATATTATGTGGTTGATAAGTGCTGCTTCCCAACTTGCTCAGAATGAATTTCTGATAATTTTTTTTTTGTTAAATTTAACTCTAAACAAGTGTGACTAGGCAATTCGATTCGGTATTCGAATCGATTCTATGCTCAAATTATTCGATTCAATCGTAAATGGTTCATAGGAACAAAATCCTGCTGAAAGAACTCGAATTTTCATTTTTAAAGACACAATGCAATCGGTTTTAAGTTTGACCAAAATCAAATAGATTTTTTGTTAAATATGAAAATTGTTGCTCTCAGACATGGGACATGGGCTTTGAAAATACATTGCCTTCATATCTATTCATGCTAATATCAGTCTTCCAGAACTATTAATATCTTGATTTTCAAATTGAAGAGAAGTAATTGTAATAGTAAAAATGGAATATTTGCTATTTACATAGAATTTATGATTCGATCCCATTCGAAAACAATATTCGAATCAGATTCGGATTCCAAATTATTCGGTTTTGTCCAGCCCTATAAGCAAGATTGGAAGCAGTGCCAAAAAGGAACCAACTAAAGGCCGTTGATTACAGATAGCTTTTAGATACAGTACCAGCAGTTGCACTCTAAGCAGATAACAACCCAAACGCAACTGCAAAGGTAAAGTTCAGTGAGTGGTATCTTCCCTGGGCGACGGCAAAGCCGTCTACCACTCTATTGATTCCTTTTAGTCGCACCTTACGACAAGCAGGAAATACGTTAGGACTATGCCCCAGTATTGTCTAGACATTTTGGGGTATAGATAACTGATGAATCGTCAAAACGAAATCCATGCCTGGCTCATAAAAAACAAAATATATTTTCCACCAGCTATGGTTGATAAAGCGCTTCGTAGGGAGAGATTCATTCAAAATCGCATCGACTAGACGTGGTACATCTGCGACACATGATTTGGTTGGGAAAAACTGAAATAAGTAATTATTGGGGTCAAAAATAGCCCTAGCGTATTTCCTGAGTGCCGCAATAGACGACTAAAAAGAATCAAAGAAGTGATAGATGGTTTTACCATCGCCCGGGGCAGATACCACTTACTGCACTTTACCATAGCTGTTCAGTTCCGTTTAAAGTGCTGTTGCTGGTACTACATCTTTTAGTAGTTCTTTGGAGTTAAGTGGCCGTTAGTTTGTTACTATTAGGTACTGCTTCCGGCTTTGGTCAGAGCGATTTAAAAAAAAATAATTTAATAAAATTCAAGTTTAATTCATTCATTTTTTAGCAAATCTGACTCATCAGACCAGTGACCCGGAAGTGAAAAGAGAAAGAATTAAGGGTAGGAAATTTACATTCATGTTTGTTTATATCATAGGTCGACACATTTAGTTAAGACATGTTTTGTTAAGCATGGGCCACTGATGGATCGCGACCCACCTGTGGTCTATGCTTGTCAAAATAATGTTTCTTTTTTACACTCCAGAGCTTTAACGGAAAAGGGGGGTTTTTCCACGCGGCGCAATGGCAGCGACGATAGCTGCCGACCGTATCACCTAACGAATGACGCGGGTTCGAACCCCGGCAATGTATGGTCAAGATCGATGAACCAAACGGCCTTCAAAGAGTAATACATGTGAGGTGCTTTTCTGGACGATGCTCGGTAACCTTACTGGTTCCTCATCGAATAGAATGGCAAGACCAGGGCTGGGCAATTCGATTCTGTGATTCGA
>OZ023141.1:20682657-20706049 GCA_963675895.2 Styela plicata | reverse complement strand
ATTGAGTGATTGAGTTAGCTCCACAGAGGGAAGAAAAATAGCGAGGAAGTTCAGATTTCAATTCCTACAAGTACGCATCCGGGAATCGCACAATATCACAAAAAAGATTAGAAAATAAAAATTCCACACTTTCCCTCGTTTATGGGCTTAACGTGTAACTTTAGTTTAATCCACACTTTCGCACTTCTTTCCCTCTAACCTCGTTTATAAAATTGGTATTCTGACCCTCTTTGGGACTTTGGCCGAACAACCCCAAATCAGGCCAACGAGGTGTAAATATTAACTACACATTGGAATATTTGGTTTATTTATTGGCCCCAACAAAAACCTCAAAAGGTGAAAAACCTAAAGCGGGGGACCACTAAAAAATCCGCTTTAAATTACAAAATTTGGTCGAAAAAAGTGAAAACTTTTGGGGGGGTTTGGGGGACCAAAGTTTACCAACCGTACATATATAAAGTTTCCCCCCACCATCCCCTTCAAAAAAGGATCCCCGGTTGTTATTCTTGAATAAAAATCAGAAACCTGTCAAGACTGAGTAATACGATTCGGACAATGCCAACGAACGGAGCCATCGAATTGAATTGTTCGTGCAATTATCTAGGAAAGTCCAATCTCAACAGCCGAAGAATAAAAATAAACCCTCAAATATCCCTCGATATGTTAAATTAGCACCATCGCATTCAATTTAGATTTAAAACCTTGAAAATTTTTTGCTTTTGGAGTGGAGAGAACTTGCCTATGTACATTCAGTCAGATTAAGTCAATATTCTCCGCCATTCGTAATATAAAATTGGTAATTTATCGTATGGTGATAGTAAAATTAGGATATTTGTTATTGTTATGGGACTTGGAGAATTCGCTCCGATTCGACCTAATCTTGCATGAAATTCGAATTCAAATGATTCGGTTTTGCCAGCCTACGACTACTGATTCGATTCTTCAATTAAGCTTACACTTTTAATGTAAGCATACCCTTTTACTTTTTTTTTTGAAAAAAAACAAAGGGCGATTCTTATGGCAACATATTTACCAGGGTTTTGGTATTTGCATAATCAAAAAATCATGATCTCATGCTCTTAACATTTTTAAAAAAATGGCCTACATTCACGTTAAGGGGGGGAAATGAGGATTTTAAATTAATTATCTACATTGTAACTGAAAAGCACACATGTGATTGGATGATTGAATTTAATTTAAAGTCTATTGTGTTCTTTCGGAAAAAACGCACTTGATTATATGGTATATTCGCTCTTCGGTGAATAATAATCGTTATGACTAGATTACGAAATACTTGGGTATTCTCTCCATACTTCTTTTTCCATGACCCAGTTAATTCTATCTAGGTCCGATCAGTAACATCATTTCCAGAAGCTCTACCTCCTGACGTTCCTTCATTGGGAGAGTTATGTATTCTGAAAATTTTATCAAAAGAACGTTTGTTTTTTAAATCATTTTAACTAGGTTCGGTTCGGTTTCGGTTCGGACCATTATTAATGACAAAAATTTAAATCGATTATGGTCCTAATATGACCAAAATCGACTGCATTTTTTGTCGATTAAAAAATGTGGACTTATAGTTTTTTAGCAAGCTTATGTTCCTATGAAACGATTCCCGATGGATTCGATAAAATTGTGCTTCGAATCGATTCGAATCACCGAAATGAATTGCTCCGCTTCAAGTCTTGAGGACATGGCTGTTTTCTAACTTACTTATTCTTCTTCTTATGTATTTGTGCTTTCCGGTTCCATTAATGCGGTTAATTTGCAAAATTACAGTAGAAAAAGTTTCACACCATTTTTTAAAATTGCTTGTTCGAACAAAAAAAAGTCTGAAGCAGGTCAGACGAAACCGTTACAGAAATAAAATTGAGAAACTTTGTGAACTTCAATAATCATTCAATTTATCTCGCTCCAAAACTACACCCCCACTCAAAAACCACCCCCCCCATCCCCAACACCTCCACCATCCATTGACAATCACACAACCATCAAATCCCCCCCAACCTCGCGTTAACGGAGTCCCCGTATTGTCACAAGAGTCTGTTTTTTGGGATGTACTCTTTGACGCATATATAAAGTGTGGCCGACGGCACGATACCAACTTCTATACTTGGCTGATCGATAAACACCGGGGGAGATAGATGAGAACTGAAGCTATTGGGGAGTCCTGGTTGCTGGTCCTTGATGGGTGGAATGGATGGGACCGAGCCTAAAGGGGCGCGGTGTCTCAGTGACTCATCGCCGTGGCTCCAGTACATATCCAGCATTCCTTCTGCCTCGATTCTTAATGATAAAAGGGTTTTCATATGGAACCAAACTAACGCATAATATGTCCTTTGGTCTGATCTAGGAAAAATATTCATATTTAGAAAGAAATTTCTTGTTTGTCCAATTTTAGAAGCCCTGATGGGTCGTCGTGCAATTTATTTACGAGTATATGAGTCATCCCCCGCGATTAGGGTTGCCCGCCCGCCACAACCGGAATTCTTTATCTGGCATTCGATTCCGATTCGGGATTATAATTTGTCTCGCCCCCTCCCCACCTCCCCCTCCCGCCCGATGGGCCCCCCGTCCCCCCCCCCCCCCCCCCACTCACTACATTCTCCAATCTCAAAACCCACCTAATGGTATATTTACTCTAATACTTGTCTTCAACCATGACCCATCAAGGAAAATTTATATATATGCAAATTAGTATTATTCGCATAAACAGAACTGTATCTTTATACTTCCACAATCTGAGCGCAATAGATTTAATAGTTTAAACGGACATTAATACCAATCGTTACATTTGGTAACTATCTCGCCGCTTAAAACGGCAAATTTCTTTTTCACTCTGCCTATTTGTAGTTCCTATGGGCCGATGTCACGAATGCTTCATGGTGCTCAATTCAAGCGTTTCAAAATTGCCCCAAATTGTTTGTTCATGCATAACAAAAAAAAATGTTCTGAAAAAATTTTTCTTACTGCGTCTCTTATATCACAATTTTTCCTGTAGTCTGGTTTCTACTTGTTATTTGTATTTTATTCATTTATGAAGTATATGTCAGCTTTTCAACCTTTGTTAAAAGATGGCGGGAGACTCATGTCTGTAATATTATGACTGTTGATTTTCACTAAGTTTCGCGAGAATATTAGCATTCTTTCTATCCGGGCGGCTTCACTATTTCAACCATGGAATCGTTCAAATACCATTCCAGGACCGATACACTCACTACATTTTGTTAGGTCTCCCGTTCTGTTCGAGACCTGTTTGCCCCTTACTGTGACGCTTCGGTTAGCTTTAGCAATTTTAGCCGTAAAAGAACCGCGTTTACCTAAGTATATGTTATTTATCGATTATATTTTCAGACACTTTTCCCTAGTGTTTCGGCTATCTGAATTTAACTTCTTATACTCCTTCCCTTACCGATAATATCTTTTTCAAGTTTTACTAGAGCAATACTGTGTTACCCTTAGGTAACTTTACCCAATTTTCAACTAGAAAACTGGTACAAAAACTAGGATAATAATATTTTTGGTATAAGGAAACTCTTTATTTGCAAGGAGATGTTTTTTTTAATTAGGAATGTATCTAAAAAGGTATCAAAATTCCAACCACAAAAACGATTAACTAGTTTTATCTGGAATTAAACTGGCAACTACTTAATTTAGAAAGTGCAACAATGGCTACCTATTGTAATACCTTTCTTCCAGTCTAGTGGTCAATTTCGTTACATTTTAAGAAACACAATTGTGTTTTGGCTTCACTAGGTCTGGGGGCAGTACCATTTGGCCAACAACTCTTTGCCCCAAAAGTTCGCCGTTGGTTACAATTATTTCATATGCAGCGTTCGGCTTTTTTTTTGGATTGGATGAATTAAAATTAGTAGAAATTAATATATTCTCGTTTCCGTTAATTATAACTACATTACGGTCGCCTGTGGATTCTTCCATCTTTTATGTACATTTTAACAAATGAATTTTTTTTCTCTTTTGCGGGATGCTTTACTTTAATTTAAAAGTCTTTTACGACTGCCAAAAGAACTCAATTTTGTGATTGATCGGATGCGCGGCCACCGGATCGATGTGCAGCAAACACGACATCCATCTATGACTCAAATTCGAACAAATTTGAGCATAGATAATGATTTTTTATCCTCAATTTATAGCCATTCCTAGAGTCGCTCACCCTTTACCCTAGGCCCTGTACTCGCGGCCACCTTTATAGTCGGGAGGGGCTAAACTTGCTGGAAAGTTATGATCATTTCCTGTTCGGCTTAGCCTATCAGGGCTCTATTACCCCTGGGTTGTGTTGTGGGGCATCGATTAGCGCGTGGGATTTGATGCAGCACTCGAACGCGAGATTTTCAACCTGGGGATTGCCCATCATGCTTAACCATTAGGCGCTGAAGGATCCACTTAGGTACTAGTCTTAGGAAATGCGTAGCTTAAAAACTCGAACATAAGCATCTTCCGCATGTCGGGAATAGCATTGCACACGGATACGAGCCACTATAGTGGAGTACCATGGGTAGTATTTGCCCTGGACAGTGGGAACAAATTATCTACCACTTCCTTGTTTCCATTGTAACAAGTAAATTAACAAAAACTTAATTAAAATCCAGTTTGCCAACTTATAACTGGGCAATTTATAACCTCGTACTCATTAGCATCTTGTTGAGCATGGGCCATAGATGGACCAGCCTTAGAGGCGCGGTATCTGTGGCTCATGCTTAACATAAGACTTAATTCAAATACTTTTACTTTGACTTAAAAACCCCAAGTCGTAATTTAAAATTTCGAGTTAGCGTGATGAGATATTACTTCGGCATTTGCAGGCGCCTCGCTATACCCTGGGAAATCTGAACGTTTGTTTTAGAACTTATGTGGGCAACGGGGTAGACGGTGACAGTGTTACACAATGAATCTCCCTCCTCCTATTATAAATACGCGGTGGAAACACTATTAGCATTTTCTTTGTTTAATTGCACTAAATTACCGGTACTGGGTTCATATATACCCGCAATACCTATTATACACACGCGTAACACAACAAAAAATATCTCCCCAAATTGCACCTATCAACCCCTACCCCCCCCCCCCCCCCCCCGGTCTTTAACCATATTCCCCCTGCACCCACTCGCTGATACGGACACACCCCTTAAGAATCGTGGAAAACAAAGTAGCCTTTGATCTTATTTAATTGAAAGTGATTCCCGGTTACCGAGTGTCATATTACTCCCCCCCCCCTCCCCCACCCCCCCACCCCCCCCCCCCCCCCCCCCGGGACATATTCGATTTGCGCACGTTTTGAAAGAGTGAAATAAGGTCAATGCTATATCCCGTAATTCAAATGATGGCCTCTAAGTAGGGCTGGACAAAACCGTATCATTTGAAATTCGCACTGATTCGAAATACTTTTTTTTCGAATCGGATACGATCACCATACGATGTCTGTGACAACTTACTGCATCTCTCGCACGGCGGCGCTCTCATGACTTGTTCACGGAAACAAAGATTATTTCATATTTTATCTCTTGTATTTTAAATCGCACATCCATTGTCCAAAAAGGCACCAAGTGTCATTTTTCAACGGGAAACATGATAATCGATTGCCATCAAACTAGGGCCGTGGCACCAATCGCAATCATTTGGATATTCGAATATGATTTGGAGGTTTTGCGTCGCAATCGAAGCGCTAATCTCCGTGGGAAGGTTTTCTTATTCTGGTAACTGGGAGATGGTGGTCTTTGGGGGAGCAATGGGGATAGGGTTTTTGCATATCTTTTGGTGAGGGGTGTGGTTTGGTTGGGATGTTTGAGCCAGGGATTACTAACAACACACCCCCCTCTTACCCCCCCCCCCCCTCCCCACAACAAAACCCCCAACAAACCTCAAATACGACCCTATATAATTGATTATGGTCAAACTTGACCATAATCAATTGCATTTTTATACTTATAAATTCAATTTTATAAGCTTCCAATCCGCACATTATTGTCCCCCCCCCCCCCCCCCCCCCTCCCCCCCCCCCCTGAACTCCACCACCCACGCACCCCCCCCCTCATTCGATTAATAGTTGTCATGCTTCGAATCGACGCGAATCACTAGAATCGACTTATCCTGTCGTACTACTAAGGCCTGGAAGGGAATGTAACTATTATATACTGCTACCTAATTGTACAGGATTGTAGCATTCTTCAAAAACGGTGTAACTACTTTCGGCAAACGTTTAAATTAATGCTTCACCAAGTTGCCGACGAAAGGTCTGGAATCGCCATCGAGAGTCGATGTCTCGATAAAGATTCCAAATATTGATTGTCAAATTTGGCCAACGACCGTTTTTTTCTTAACTACCATTGAATCAGCTGTTCCAATATTTACTTTACTAGCATTATCCAAATTAACGGTTTTTTTTTATCAAAATTTCAAAGTGTGTAATTTATTGTATCCTACGATGCCAGAAGCGGAAACACACTGGATTACACCATAACCAATGAGAGATAAGTGTAAATAAAGTTTCTCACTGGGTTTCACTCTACCTCTTCTCAATGTCCAGGAAAAGAAAACGTTTGTTTCAGCCACTTAATTGTGGGATGATCAGGTGACAATAAATAATAAAGTAATACATATAAATATCTTTTAAAGGTGCAGATCCCTTTAATAGTCTTTCCTTACTGAATTTATGTTGCTCTAGCTACACTATTGGTTGTTTTTTAGGAGACTAGTATGATCTTAACGAGGCAACCTTGCTTAGAGTAATTTTGATAAAAAAAAAATTTGCAATTCAAAATAATATTCAAGGTTTTAATTTATTTAAAGCAACTAAAATTTCTTCCCCCAAAAAATTCACCAGGTTTGCTACAAGCGTCGACATTGATTGTTTATAACAATTCTAAGAATGCCCGCGCATATCACTGTATTCGATAACTTAAAAGTTTTTGCCTTCTAATATCCCCCCCCCCCCCCTTAACATTCATGAGGACAGTCACACACCAAACCTACACCCATCTTCCTCTCCTGAGAGTCAACGTCAGTCTCATTCCCAACATGTTGGGCAGGCATTTATTGCGACACTTGTGGTTTGAGACAATTGTTCAATTTTGTTGGCGGGTTGGAGTCGTGGTTTCTAGGGGTTAGGGTGGCGGAGTGGATACGGGCCCCTCCTCTTTTGCGCTGGGTTTGGGGCCCCCAGCAGCGGACCCGCGGCCGGTGCATTTGAGCATGATCGGGACTTATGCGCCCCAGGTAAAAACACCCCAGGGGGATCGGTCGGCCCAGCGGCCCCCTAGTATGGGTGCTGGATGGGGGATGGATGAGGTACGGAGGGGGGGAGGGAATTGATTTATCTTTGTGTGGGGGAATGTTTTTTGGGTTGCCTTTTGGGGACCGGGTTTGTAAGTACCGCCGCGTGGTTTTCTTGGTAGGGATTTGGTAAGAATCGGGTGTGGGGGTTTATCAAAAAATTAACCCTACCCCCATCCTTTAACCCCCCCCCCCCCCTGGCGTGTGGGGGGGGTATTCCCCCCTCCCGAGGCCTGGTGTAGGTCTGGAATCTTTTGCGCACTACCCATAAAATTCCCGTTAATCTTAAACTTCCACTGCATGACCCGCATCACCCTGAGGTCGCGCGGGGCCTATTCGGCGTACGACGTGTGTGACATTTTTGGTATTTAGTTCGGTTGGTGGCTCCGGAGTGGCCCCGGTAAAGGCTGGGTCGGGGTGTTGGCTTGTGTGACTGTGGGTGAAGGGACTAGCTATTTCGCCCCCCGTAGTTACAACACGTTGCATGCCCCCCGACCCCACCCCCCCTCCACCCCATGGAAATGGTGTGATGAGCGGGGCAGTTTTCTCGACAGAGTTACCACGGTTACATGTTCAATCTATATATCATCTCCCCAATTAACAATATTTTCATCGCAAATTACCTCTTAAATAATTATCCTCCAATAAAATATTATTCCCTCGGTTGCTGCCTAGTAGCGCCTAAGTACAACTGACCTCGAGAATCAGAACGAGTGGGACGTCTACCTTCCAAGTTTATGTGGCGAGAGAATGTTCCAATTTTCCTCAAAAACCCCCGTACCCCCCGGCCCCCACCACCCCCTTCTTATGAGTAAAATAATATAACATAGTTTTTGAGCTCATTCTACGACCCATCCTCTTCATTATCAAATTTCTTTCTCACATTTTCCCTTCACCCAACGAAACGACGAGTGGCCCTTGCTTAAGTACAGTAATACTCTTCTAAAAAATCAACCCTACTTTGCGCCTTTAAATACAGTTAACATTCAAGTAGGCAGGAAAAACATATACACTTTTTCTAAGATTTTTCCCACATTTCAGTCTGTATTGAGGATCGTTCATAAATCATAAGAATTTTACGTTCACTGCATTATCTCAGTCCAGCTCATACTTTCGCTTATCAACACTTTGAACTTAGTCGAGCACATACGGGAACACTTTCAATCTACCGCGCCAATTATGTTGATTCAAATACGCTAAAAAGAGTACGCAAACTTCTATTTGCTCTAGTACGGATTGTAAACGGATACCCAGCAACACAAAAGCGTCATGCAGTCACGTTACCAAAACTTCTGTTAACATCGCTAATACTCTCGCTTTAAAAACAAAACGCTCTCCGCGCACACTCGCTCATGAAATTATCTGACGTGGATACTTATTCTCAATTCTCAAGTTTCGGTTCTGCTATCACTCTGTAATTGTAAGCAGTTTTCTTGTCCCTTAACCTCTCCCAGTCAATCAATAACATCCTAGTTGAAATAATTTTTATAACAACGTTGTTTGTAAAGTATGAATAATGCCTGCTGGCATGGCACTCACGCACGAAGCGCGGTTCTGTCTGTGGCTCTGTCTGTGTCTGTGGCAATTCGATTTTCCGTGATTCGAAATCGATTCGTAAGCCACAATTTGGGTTCGAAGTCGGACGTGAGTGATCGTTTATTAGGAATCAATAACTTGTTAAGTGAACTCGATTTTAACTGTTTTAACGAAGAAAATAATAATCGACTTTTGTCAAATTTGACCCAAATCTCAGAGATATAATGTCTGTCCATTAAAATATGAAAACTGTTGCTCATTAGTAGTTAATTGAAAAATACGATACAAATATAAATATCTTTATTTTCACGCATGGGGAAAGTTTATAATTAGTTGAAAAAAATGAGATATTTGTTATTTACAAAGAAATTGGTGATTGAATCCGCTTCGAAAAAACATCTTCGAATCCGATTCGGCAATTATAAGTAATTCGTGTTTCTGACCAGCCCTTATACCAGCAACTCAAAAAAAATTGTCTGATGGGAGTGAAAAATAAAAAGGGGGACTACCTAGGATGACTTGAGAGCGTTTTATTTGCAATATGGCTAGATTGAAGAGTCAATGCAACTGCTATGAACAATATAGAAATGAATTTAAAAAAGGTAAATTTCTCAAACACACATCGCAGTACCACGGACTATACCCGGTCAGAAGACCGTGTGCGTATATAAATCCAATGAGAGCATTGTGTGATGGTGATTGTCGAGAATGTCGGCCACACGGATGGTCGAAAGTTGCGGTACTTTAAGGAATTGGGGGGATCACGGATGGGAGAGTGACTCGCCGAGTCCATCTAGTTGATGACGAAAGAGAGATTTTTTTTATTTAAAATTCATATTTGGTGTTTTCGATAACATTGAGAAGATCTAATTTCGCACATTGTGACCCCAACAAACCACAATAAATTTACTCTTTTTTTTCCATGGACTTCTATCAAAATGATAGAGCACTTTTTATACCCAGACACTAAGAGCGCCTAGAGGCCAGCCTGACTTAAGCGGAATATATACTTTCTATAGAAAATAAAACATGAATTACAGTACATTGGTTGCCAATTAATAATTTCACTGGTGATATCTTTTACTCTCCCCCTCTTATCCCCCCCATGAGAGTTTATGACGTTCGCTTTGGGGGTGACTCCTATTTAACACAGTTTATGAGTCCAGTAACTATTTAATGGGCACGATGGTTAGGGGTTAAAACATGTTGGCCATCGCAGGTTGAAGATCTCGCATTCGAGTCCTGCGAGTCCGGCCTTAAACTTATCATGCCCTTTCGCTCAAAACCTAGGGTGTCCTTACTTGGTTAGGCGAAAGCCAAATACAGGAAAACATTATATCAATCCAGCCAATTGTATTCCCTGTCATAACTATGAGTGGCCGTCTTAAAGGGCCTTGGACAGGGGTGTTTCCACTCTAACGCGGCTATAAAAAAAGTATAATATTCAACATATCTCAGCCTCCAATCCAATTCAAACTATTCTCCCAGGACTTTTCGTCGACCACACAGGCGACGTACCTTTATTTGTAACTTCTAAAGTAGTTACCATATACAAGCATAGAACATGTGAAGAACTTTCTTGGATGTCGTAAACTATTGCGCATAACTGAGAACAATACAGACGATGTAACACGTCACCCTAGTCCACGTTCAAAAAACTTTTTAATTATGAAAATAGTGCGCGGTGTTTATTTGACCTAAAAACTTTCGATTTCTATGTAGCACGATTTTACCCCACGATCCAACTATCGTAAGCAATGATTGAAATAAATGCGTAAAGTCTACCTGTGAATATGCTGCATTTACTCTACGTTTGCCTAATTACGTCAGTTTATGGTAATGCTTAAAATGATACAAACAGAAAATCAGCACGGTAACCCCAATTGCAACAAAAAACTCCAATGGTCTTATCGACAGTAACTTATACTTGGACAACCCCCTATTGAAAAAATTCCACTCAAAACATATGCAGCATTTAATTAGGCCAAATTATTAGGTGTTACTGCAAAAGGTGCGGTCCATTAACACTATACTCCTGATTGGCTATAAAATATTCAAATAGATCCTCAACATGGCTATGTGTTTCTTAACACTGTGGAAATATGCAATGACCTACTAACAAATGCTAGTAAATTTACTCATATTTTTGTCAACTCAGCCCTATCGCCGTATATCCCCTTTAATAGAGCAGCCCCTACTCACTGGCACTGTTATACTGCAATTTTATTACCACATGATTGGTACTAATGATTCTGAAATCAACTGCTGGCTACGATTCGTTCGAGTCACCGTATTGAACCTGCAACAAGTTCTTAAGAGCATGCGCTCACCCTTTTCGCTTAGTACTATGTAATTAATATATATTAAACTTTTAACTTATGTAGGGGTTTAATTTTACTCAAGAAAACTTATGGAGTCATCTGACGTACGAAGTTTCGATTTCGTTTAGGCAGGATTACCTGTCATCCAAATGTATGACTTATTACTTTGAATATTAGAACAATAAGAAGCCATATGGTCAGCGTCAAAAAGTCGGGTTACGTGTCAGACCTGTTTTCTGAGTGACATCACTCATTCAACCGAGGCCAGACTCAGTTCAAAATTCTCTTTTACAGAGACTTGCTCAGCTAAAAATAATTTGTTAGGGATCGTAGTACCCTTTAAGCTTTTTTTCTACAACACTAGAGCGTGAATGACGCTTTACCGTACATTGGACTAGGATACACGCGGACATGGCACTTTGTATGCGACGCATCAATAGATATAAATTGGTCCCCATATTTCATATCTAGCCACACAGAGAGCGCTCATGAACTTTCTCTTAATTTATTCGGAGGAAATCCAAAATAAATATAATCTAATTGTGCCAATCGGCTTGATTCCGGGGGGTTTAACTAGGCAATCGGATTTTGTTACAAAAATTCCTTGTTGTATTACCCCTGTCTAAACAGCACGAAAAAATAATACCCAGCCACTACTAAACAAGGACCACACTCGGCGACCCTTCAGGAAAAACTCAGAAAAATTTTGAATTCCCGATTGTTTAAGAATTTCTTTATTGAACCACCCAGATATTAAACGTTACCAGGCTTCTGCTTAACTATCTTCACGGAACCCAACCCTAGACCCCAAGCATAATATCGACTAATTATACCCGATGTCTTATACATGTCATTGTAGTTAGACGCCCTTTACGCCGCCGCGGGTACTACTCAGGTCTATCACGTCTTTTTTCGTGCACCCCAATCTCACGTGCATAGCCCAATAATTTCAAAGTATGCCTATTTAAGCGGTTTTGTTATGAAGAAGATAATCGATATCTTCACGGATGAGTCAATAAAACTAGTGCTGGGCAAAATTCGATTCCAATCGATTCGAAGCACACTATATTTGAACCCAATGTAAATCGTTGATTTGAACACATACTTGATGAATGGACTAGAAATTTTCATTTATATATTTAATAATTCAATTTTTGTTAGATTTTTGTTATTTGAAGTGAAAGATTAAAATGACAACATAAGAACGAAAATAATAGAAAAAAATAAATAAATTTAAAAGAACAAAAAAAAAAAAAAATAAAAAAAATATCAAAAAAAAATCCAAAAGCAAAAAACGTTTGTTTGGCAGAATACACTATTCTGCAATCAACACTTTTCATTATTAGATGCTAAAAAAGAGATGCATTCTTCGCATCCCAAAAGCATCTCACAAAATAATAACTAAAAAATAAAAAAACATTCATGATTCCTTAAACAATCCATACAAACCATTTTATTTTGCTGTAAAACTTTCATTTTATTTAATTTATTCAACAAATAATAATACATGTATTTTCTCAATTACCACGTCGTATTTATTAACTTATTCTAACCAACACATATGACACATGTTGATGCAATTACGTGCATACTCTGACTGTTTCAAGCCAAGCATTCGTCCATTTAAAACAAAAAAACATTGTGTTATCGTTTTCTAGAATTGCGTAAACAATATTTAAAATAAATAAAAAGGAAAAAAAGAAGATAAAATTGTTTCGACTTGATTTGGACTGTTAACTGTGACCTAAAGTCGGTTTGTAACTTTTTTTTCATTATTTCGTGATCTAAATTTTTTGGTTTACAGAGATTTTTAATTGGCGTACAATCCATATATCCACAAAGCTCTTTAAGGAGTAATTTAAAATTCACATCAATCTCAATTTGCTGTTTACTACATTTAGTTAAATTTTAAATCTCAGTTTTTGTTTTGTTTTGTTGAATTTACTTTGTTAAATTTTTTAAAAATTTGTAATTTATATTATCTTTTCAACTCAATTTTATAAAAAAAAATATAATTCTCTCGAAATGACTATGTGTGTGTTAGGCAAATTGATTGCCACCCACCCCCCCCTGCAGACTACAATAACGTAAGTTCGCTTCACGGCAAACGTTTGGCATTATGATAACTTTAAAATGATTTTCTCGTTTAATATAAATGAGTCTATATCAATTTGTTGACTTTTTCATCACAAGATCGTTATTATTTGCCAAAACGTGACCGTGTGACGTTGGAATATCAGAAAAAAAATCCATTTCCTTTACTGTGAACTTTGATCGTGTAAAATCACGAGATAGAATAAGATGAGTTGGGACGTATATGTGTGTTGAGACGATGGAGTTAACTAATATTCTTAGTTCGCATTGATTCGATTGGAATCAAATTTAAATTATTCGAATAATCACTCCTGAATTCCGTCACAGAAAAAATGAATTGCTCCGGCAATTAATCTAAGTTGTCGCTCCCCCCCGTCCTCCTCCTACACCGTTTGTATGGTAAACCATGCATCGAGACATAGATCATTGAATTTAGGCGAGTTTAGAGAGTTGTGTGTAGTATATGTGAGTGTGGAGTGAATTTGTTTAAAAAAATTTTTTATCGCGATAAATGGAGGCAATTGTGATGGCCAAATCTCTATATATATCATCAGCGTTTCTACCCGATTAAAAAAAAATACACAGAATCAGATTCGAAATTAGAGAGACGTACCTGTTCTACTGGTTAAGTAAAACAGGTGGTGATATCATCCCGACTCTATTTACCTTCGGAGTTAATCGCAGCTTAGCACGCGTAGGCTTAATAGTTTAGATCGGGAGTTGGTTTGGGAGTTAATTTTCTTTTCCGTGGATTTCTCAAGCTCGTCATTGACTTCGTGGTTTTGAATATTGCAAATGTACAATTACTTAGAATTAAGGATAAATGTAAGCGCCTTTTTTACAGTGTAGTTTCCAAATGTCTGATTATGAATAATAAGAAAATATATTCATGGATCATTCTGGACTACTAAGGCCCTGTACTAGCAGCCTACCCAGGTATTACACCCTGGGTTTGAGTGGTGGGCCATGGGAGTAAAAGTAACAGCTTGGACCCGCGGGGCTCGAACTCGAGTATCTTTCATCCTGTGATACCAACATGTTTAACTCACTATTTGTAAAAACATGCATTGTTGAGTATGAAATACTGATGGATTCTTGTCTCATTGAGGCGCGGCACATCATGTTACTACCCCGTGTCAATCATTGCTTGAGACAGAAGGAAATGTTATGGTCGGGACTGAGCCACATATAGTCCGCGCCTCTCAACCCATCATTACCAAGTCTTCCGAATTGTTTGAGAGGTTTTTTTACTGAGAAAGATTTTTCTAGGTGGAAGAAAATATTGAAGGGTACACTGTGGTGAAAATATGATAAAATTACGCATCTTTGACAGTAATTTTATAGACTCGGTAGGTAATTTGAATTAATCGTAAAAAAATCCACGTTTTAGCCAATTATGGGACTGGCTGGTTGGAAGACGCACCCCCTCCCTAGGCTGCGTTTCCATCACCCCCACAATCCCTATACTTGGCAACACACACAATGATCCTGAATTTGTAACCCTTCCGTGGGCTCACAACAAAGGCGCGTTCCTAGAACAATCATACTTGGCAACAATTTTGGAAATAAGTAATTACTTCTAAATATCGTTAGATTAATTCGTAAATTATATTTTATGCCCTTCTCTTAACAAGCGTAGCAAATAGACTCAAAATTGAAGTAGGAGAGTACAAGTCGTTGATTTGTCGCGCGGGCCTAGGGCTCTGGCAATTTCGACTCCGGCGATATTCGAATCGATTCGAAGCACAATTCATTCGAACCAATCGTGAATCGTTCATAGGAGCAAAAAACATCCTAAATGTACTAAAATTTTCATTTTCTAAACGACAAAAACAATCGATTTTGATCAATATTTTGTCGATAAATATTTTAGAATAAGATTTTTCGCTCTATAGACACGGAGTGTGAATTTAGTAATATACTAACTTAATAACTCTAAATGTCTTGATTTTCACAATGGGAGACATAAATTTTGTTATGGTATAAAATAGGATGTTTGGTAATTACATGGGAATTAGTGAATCCGGATACGTACTCCACACAACAAGATTACTTTCTAATTATGATTTCGATTTCAAATGTCTTAGGTTTTGCCCTGCCCTATACAACGGCACATCATGATGACCTCTGTCTCTATCTAGTGCTCCATAATAATTGACAACAAGTGTTATCAAGTTTGCATTCTGAGTTGGTTCAGTCTGTTTAGTCACGATGAAGGAGTCGGCTGTAACTCTTCAAAAATTCATAATCGCTCCGACACTACATAATTTTGGCACATATAAAACTTAACTGGAAAAATAGGCAACAATATCGAAATCTTCATAAGAAATGTCTTGAAAACGTGATCGAAAAAACTATTTTAATTAAGAAATTAGATGTTGCAGTGGTTAAAAACACCAAACTAATTAAACTACTAAACTTGTAAGACATTGCAAAAACCACAGACTCAATTACAGACTTAATCCTTTGCTTCGCACTAAATAAGCAACAATCTATTTTTCTTTGTCACATCAATAAATACCCAAAATTTATTTTTAGCTGTGGAGGACCACTTTCCAAACAACCTCACAAAGTAATAGAGAAGCAAGACTTTACATAAAAACTATAATATATTTTTTTTGTTTGTCGGTTTGTGATGAACACGTAGCTAAATGTCCCCCCCCAGAACCTCGCCCTCACAAAGGAGCTGCGCGTACTCGCCATGCCACCATTTATCTTGGGCTGTTAGATACAAGTTGTAAATAGCGACGCTGGATTAAAAACCAAGTACAGCATATAGGCAGAATCGACTTCCTGTTTCAGAATATTTTTCTCGGATAGCGGTATCTCGAATAACCAAATAATTCCAATATAAAATAACTAAAAATCCAGTATATTTAATATTTCTTTAAATTGTAAAAAAAAATAAAAGATATGTTTATTTCTTAGGTGGTATTTTTCAAATTTCATACGCCATGGAAATTAGATTAGACATGCCATTCTTTTATATTTTTCAGACTTAATAATATAATATCAGATTTTTGGCTCAAGAGATTGACCAAATTTTCCTTTGGTCGTACAATCTTGAATAAGTATGTTTTATCTAGCATGTATTTAGTTCCTTTAGTATAATTGAACGACTTAACGGTTTTTTTAAGATCGAATAACTATATTGTGAATTCGAATCGTTTTCGAATAACTCGAACTCGAAATTGAACCATTAATACGTTGGGAAAGCAGGAGATCTCTCTGGCGACTATATATGTTTTTTTATATTGTTAAAGCACTACTTTGAGTAAAAATTACTCCACTCAAAGCTATTTTATGGCCAGCCGATGGACGTATTATTAATAGCCCGTAGCGTTTTCTTCGGAGTTTGGAAACTTTTCGTTTTATTCCGGATATTGAGACGGAATTTCCGAGATTCGGGTAGCGGAATCTCCTAACATGCGAATCCAAACGCGTTTGACACATCAGGCCCAACATCTTACGCATATATGTTCCGTGAAATGTGAATACACATTTTTTTTGCAAAACGGTGAAAAACGTTTTTCAAATTTTGGGAAATTTACATTCAAATTTAGATGAATGATTCCAACATAAATTTAAGGTTCACGTCGGTCGTGCAGAAAATGTGCAGTTTTCGAAGTATTAAAATGGATGGGAACATTATTAAAACTGGAATAAAATGTCATTATAAATGCTCCCAAAAACATCAGAATAGGGATAGCTCGAAAACTATATGGAAGTTGGCAACAAGCGGTATACACAGTACGCTGTAAAAGAAAACTGCCAAAAATCGACCGTTGTTTGACAGGTAAATTTACCTCTAGTAATAATGAAATCTTAAACATAAAAATATGACTTTTTTTGGACCAATTATGGGGGTGTTGATGAAACAGCTCGTCGATCGCGGGCGCGGTCCATCAACAGACCCATAATTGTCTTTACTATCATTTACTAGGAGCTTTTGACACCCCTATTGCCAAATGTAAAATTAATTTCAATATTAATGGTTAAATCTAATCGCCTTTTTTTCACAGTGTATTTGTTTCCAAATAATGATTATAAAGAATAAGAAATAGTTAGTAAAAATTTTTACAGCAGGCTACGTATTAAAATCAAAATGTCGCCAAGATTATTCATTTGGAAATGTTAGGCTATAACCGATATCAATCAGCGGAAAAACGAAAAAAAGAAATGATTTTTTTGATAACTACTCTACCCAGAAATTCAAAATTTGCGCGTTTTTTTTTTAGGGGGTTTCAAAAATACAGATTAGCTTGACAAAATGGGGTTGTAGAAATCGAAACGAAACTCTTTTTACTCAGATTCCAAGTTCCAGCTGTGTTCAACCACACTATAACATTTTTGAATCAGTAATGTTGTTTCGTTGGCTGCGACTTTCAGGTTTGCCCACCTCGTTAATCTAATTGTATAATCTATTTGTTGGTGGTATGCATACTGAACATTAGATTTCAGCAATGTGGAATTCAAAACAAACAGGGATTTATATGTACAATGTTATTTTACTCTGTAACAAAAAAGTACAACAAAATTCATTTGGTCTTTGACAGTAATTTTACTTGGACGGTATTGAGAAAAGTTCCAAAATAGATATTTTTGGCCCTAAATATGGACATGATGTGGAACGCACCGCGCAAGTGGGGTCCATCAAACAGCCCATATTCTGAGCATAAATATCATCAAACATCGTGCGTTTTTTTTAACTTTTGGAAATATGCTATGTACTGCAACTGACCAGTAAATGAACTTTGTGTACTGTGTAGAGTATAATGAAAAGTTTTGTTTATGAACACAATTTTTACCCCTATTAATATTAAGGAAAAATTTAATGTAAGACAAAATTTAATGATACTACCCATGAATTTTCTCGTATTTTACACAAAAATATATTAATGAATTTATTGAAAAAAGAATCGCAATTCTTTTCAAGATTTGTAATATTCGCATTTTTTTAAACGATTCTTTAAACATCAATACTTAGCTATTGTGAGTTAACTGCTGTTATCGTGGAAGTCCTGATAATACATACAGAGTTTTTAACAGGGAAAATAACATTTACATAAATTTCCGATATTACATACTAATATCGAAAAATTACTTTTTCGATTGTTCGTCTATATAATTCATTTTTTCTCATGTCAATTCTATACAAACTTTGCACAAAAAACTAATTATTACTTGTACAACGTTGGTAATGCGCCCAAAATGTCTCGAGGCAAATAATGCCAACTACTTAGTACAAAGTAAACTTTATTACTATGGTCGTTGGATATCTTTGCATTTTTATTAATGTTTCATCTACGGGCCATGTATGAATGAAGTTGCAAACCTTTGATTACTTTGTGATCAATATACAACGCAATTTCCTGGAAGAGGATTACGTTTTTTTGGTTACAGTCACAAAGGCGTTTGCTAAATTAAGTGCAAGAATGTTTGTCAGCAGCTTATTTTGAGAAGCGTAAAATCAGCTAAAGCGTTATGTTGTTGTTTTTTTCGTAAGGTAGTATATTGTGTAGGAGAAATATTTTATATTTAGAGGAAAATTTTTGTAGTGCGTTATTTTTTTTGGCATTAGGTACACTGCAGTTTTGACAACGGAATAGCAATTAGCAAACAACACAAATATGTCTTGTTTATTTACGTATTTTCTCTCGATTGTTTCTAAGAAACGTCTGGATGTCCACATGTTTTCTTTTTGTACTAGAGATGCAGTCACCAGATGGACCGATCCTTGGAGAGCGAATCACAATCTGTGGCACACGCTTTAATAAAACATTAAAATTTGGTCAATAACGGGCGACAATAAAAAGGATAACTAAAAAATGGTACGACACTTCTTACCTTCAAACGGCAGATAACATCATTGATTTCATTTGATTATTCTCAGGACTATGTGGCGATCTTTCTACCTTACGAGTCGCAGTTAATTAACTGATATATTTTGTAGTAGCCTCGGTAGTCGTTGTATATTTGTGGTGGAATTGTCGGTTCTCTGCACCTATTGCTTCGAGCAAATTTGAAAAAAAGAGAAAAATTACATTGAATATGATATTTGGTTATAGAATGAATAAATGCAATAACAAGCAGATGCGTTTTAAAGTACGCGATAATTCCCTAGAAAAATGTTATTCGATAGTCTAGCGGCGAAAAACACCAACGATTGCCCCTGGGCATGGCGGACCCATCTGTTTTAATCTGAAATTTAATCTTGTCGAGTGGTAGATAGGTTTACCATCACCCAGAGCAGATATTAGATAAGTGAAAAAATGTTTCCAATACGCACAGGGTTGAAAATAGTCCTAAGGTATTTTAAAGGCCCACACTGCACTTTACCAAGGCAATTTGATTCCGTTAAAGATATTTCAAAGTGTGGTTGCTGATACTATATTTTGTTGTGGTTCTTTGCCACTTGCGCTGCCATTAGATGGCTCCTGTTGGATCCTGCTTGGACCAAACTTCATTAATGAAATAATTCGGTGCTTGACCGTTTCACCGCGGAGCGTGACCTTCATCAAGGCACTTCGAGGGTAACTGTAACATAGAACAGATACACAGTCATTACAAAGGTCCGTACCTAACGGTTATTATGTATAAGGTCTACGCTCAGGCCGTAGCATATAATTCGAAAAACCCCAAAAATAGGATCAAAAATGTTTAAATTGTTGTAGTAAAAGTATAATGATGAGATATATATCGAAATTACTCTAATATTTTATACAATTGATTAGTTCATACAGGGGGTAACGCGGGCCAAAGGTCGCTAATTAGTGTCACGTTTTTGAACTCTTACTAGCCTATACGACTGAGCAAGGCTGGCAGATGAACTGTCACCAAATTGATGTGATCAATCCATGACACATGCATATCAGAACACCTGAATATGTCCCTCATTTGTTTTTCTTTTATATTTTGTCAGCAATAGAAATACAAAGCCTTCTATATTCGCTGTCCATACCCTTTCTTTGTCCAATCTTTGTTTTTCTTCGTGAAACTATGCTTTTTTGCATGAACAAGAATTTTAAGCGCCATTTCAAACAGCTCAACGTGTTTTTCTCTTTTGAGAGTTCACCGTCGAGTAGTGATGCACGTTTCGAATACTTTTTTTGGAATCGAATGTCAAAAAAATAATTTCTAATTGTTTTCGAATATTATAATATGATAATATTTGGAAAAAATGTTCCCAGTCGTTCTCAGATATTATATAGGGATAAAAAACAAACAAAAAAAATTGTTTCAATTGTAGTGACATTGACCCAAAGACCTGTGGATTGATTTTATAACTGGTCGTGACAAGATCAGCAAAACGTTATCATGAAATATCACAAAAAGGCGGCGAAATTTTAAAAAAGTTTGCACATGCTCGCTAGGCCATGTTAACCAAATTCAACCCAAGGTGCAATAACTTGGTTAAGCTAGATCGAACTGGTAAGATCATATCTTTTCAATAACTTTAACTCTGTTCATCTAAAGTGACCTCGGTCAGGGTGATCCACTCCAAGGAGTAGCTATAAAGAAATATATTTAAATATGCATATTTATATGTATAAAAAACTTTGCTTTTATGTGCTTTTGTTTTTATTTTTTATTTTTTGCTCATGTGCTTTATTTATAATTGCTAAATCAGAAAAAACTTTGGACGATATGTTTTGTTGAGTGTGGCTCACTGATGGGTCGCGCTAACAAGGCGCTCTCTGGGATGTCCAGGGCAAATACCACTTACTGCACTTTAATATTCCGACCCAGTGCTTTCGGGAATGCTTTTTCACCTAGAGTGCAGTTGTTGGTATGCTACATTTTGTAGAAGCTCTTTGATATTTAAGTTACTGTTAGTCAGTATCATTTTGGTATCAAGTTTCAGGAAAAAAATTTTTTTTGATGTGAGCGTGAATGTAAATTTGATCAATGTCGTTCACACCAACGTTTAGGTCATTACTTGGTATGACTTCCATTTGCCAAACATGAGCGATAGATGGACCGTGCATAAGTGACACTATTCATCAGTGACTCATACTTGGCAAATCATGTTTAGTGAAAAACTTTCTTACTGGCTACTTGTTCGTTTCTTCTATTAATCAATCACTTCCTTTTGTTGTGATGACGTCACACAATTTGGATAATCCTTGTTCTTTTTGATGACGTAAGCAGTTTGTCGTTAATGGTTAATTTCGAACGTGAAGCGTACGTAGGAGAATTAACCAGCAAACATTGTACTTTTGTGAATTCCAAATTATCGATCAGAAACGAATTATAAGGAAAATATATATATAAACATGTCTCAACATGAAATTTATATTTTTGCCAGTCATTGTATATTCACTGGTTGTTTTCGTATAGGAAAGATATAGTTCACAGGGAAGGTTTAGAAATTCGGAGATGAACTTTAACTTTAACTAAACAGGAGATGCGTCTGCAACGAACGGTGTTTTGCAACGAACTCTCTATCATATGTTCCACTACTCTTGTGGGAATCTTCTTGTGGAATGGATCTGTGCGTGACCAAAGATACAAGGATACTGGAATAAGATGAGATCGAAAGTTGGACAACAAAAGATCATAATCAAATTTATCCACCAAGCTTCCGTTAGAGCATAGTCAGTACTGACGAAGGAACTAATTACAATTAGTTGCTCAACACGCACGTCAATGCTTGTAATGCAAAATGATATCATTTTAGTGTCCGTCGTGCTCAATACGTCTGTTTAGTATAAGTATTTCTTGATTATATCTTTCCAAATGCAATTTTGTATCTTAAAAAACCGATAGACGGTGGTCTTCATTTGAAAAACTACGTTACTCTTGCCAAAGGTGTAAAAATATCAGCTTATACACTGTAACAAAAAGTACAGTAAATTTACTGGACATTTGCAGCAATTGCATATTTCCAAAGTAGAAAAAAAAAAAGGCCATGTCGATGAGATTCATGCCAATTATGGGCTGTTGGTGCACCGCACCTTCGCAGTGAGTTCCATCAACACCTCATATTTGGCCAAAAAAAATCGATTTTGAATTTTTTTATTATCGTCAAGTAAAATTTACTATCAAAGACTATGAAGTTTATTGCATTTTTTGCTACAGTGTATCAATATGGTGACTTTTCTCAGAGGACAAGATAAAAAAGTATTCATATTTTATTGAAAAGACTGGAGCTTTTGATGTGTGTAAATTTTCCAATAAAAGTCATGAATTTGAATGATTTAGTTATAACAAAAATGAGAAATACAAAATATTTCAGTTAATGACAAATCGATTGAAAAAATTAATGAGGAAGCTTTCAACCATGCGGTATTTTTCGATATGTCGGCAAAGTGTTTGAACAATGAAAAAGTATGATTTGGCAAGGAAGCTGAAAGAATTTTCCCAGAAGGATTTCTTTTCAAAGAATACTCATTCAAATCAGTTGCAATGGGGATATATCTGAACCAGACTAACAAGCATAAGTCACTGATGGATCTCGCGTCGATGGTTGAGAATGGTAGCTATTCGTAAAACAAAACGACAGAGATTTATTTTTGTTGTACTTTCAAAAGTGTTATGTTATGGATGAAGATTCCTTGCTGCATTCACTGTGGAGGTTCTACAGTGTCACAAAATTTTTTTCTCAAATTCTCTAAACTTTTGAATTTTCTTGCCTTCTCACTGCTTTCCTGATCACATTTAGTACTTGGCCTTATAATTCTCGTTAATAGACATCTATCAGGGGTTTGGCATTCTTAGTTCCTATTCCTGCATTTCGTGCATTGGGCTTTTCTGCTTCGACATTAGTGGTTTTAGGAGCGTGACAGATTTTAAAGTATGATATGTTTTCCTGCAGCCTTGCTCCACGAACTCGCTGCACACACCTAAACAAATGTTCTAATATTAATAAACACATTGAATTCCCCTATGGTTTCAGGAGGCAATTGAAACATAATTTGTTTTGTTGCGCAACCTTGCTCTGTGGCAAAGCTCAACTAACACAGAAATTTTTATTTGTCAAACATGATCCAAGAACGCCCCGCGCCCTAATCCGGAATGTATATTAGTTGCACGTGCATAACAAGGCCTAGCAGTGTATAATTTTTTTATTGTAATGGTCATGAATTAAACTGACATTTTTTTAAAAACAATAACAAAATCCCCCGTTAAAATTTTACATGTATAGCAGT
>OZ023141.1:20658900-20682557 GCA_963675895.2 Styela plicata | reverse complement strand
AATATCCGTTTGCCACATCACCAGTTGAGCAATTAGATTCATCTAATGAAATTTCCCTGGTGTCAATCACTCAATCTTTACAAGACAATGGGGTATTATTGGGTTGATACGTTTACTTTCAGACTACTAAAATACATGTAAATTTTTAACGGGATTTTTTTTTTTTTAAAAAAATGTCAGTTTAATTCATGACCATTACAATTAAAAAATGTATATTCACTGCTAGGCATTGTTATACACAGGCAACTAATGAATACATTCCGGATTAGGCTCGCGGCCGTTCTTGGATCATGTTTGGCAAATAAAAATTATTTGTGTTAGTTGAGCCTTTGCCCAACAGAGCAAGGTTGCGCATCAAAACAAATTAGGTTTCAATTGCCTCTTGAAACCATTTACAATTCAATGTGTTTATTAATATTAAAATTTGTTTGGAGCAAGGCTACCGGAAACATTATCATAACTTTAAATAGTCTCCCTAAAAACCACTAAAGTGCCAATAAAAGCCCAATGAAATGCAGGAATAGGAAACTAAGGAATGCCAACCACCCCTGATAGATGTCTATTAACTAAGAGATTATAAGGCCAATGTAGCTTCTAAAATGTGACCAGGGGAAAGCAGTGAAGGAGGCAAGAAATTCAAAAGTTTAGAGATTTCGGGAAAAAAAAATTTTATGTGACACTCGTAGAACCTCCACAGTGAATGCAGCAGGGAGGAATCTTCACTCCAACAACATAACACTTTTAAAAGTACAATCAAAACTAAATCTCTCACGTTCGTTTTGTTTTAACATAGCTACCATTTCTCAACCATCGACGCGAGATCCATCAGCGACTTATTAGTCTTTAGAATGGAAATTGGTTCAGATATATCCCCATTCAACTGATTTGAATGAGTATTCTTTGAATAAAAATCCTTCTGGGAAAATTCTTTCAGCTTCCTTGCCAAATCATTTTCATTGTTCAAAAATTCTGCCGACATATCGAAAAATACCGCGGTTGGAAGCTTTCTCATTAATTTTTTCAATCGATTTGTCATTAACTGAAATATTTTGTATTCTCATTTTTGGTATAACTAATTCATTCAAATTCCTGACTTTTATTGGAAAATTTACACACGTAAAAAGCTCTAGTATTTTCAATAAAATATAAATATTTTCCTTTCTGCGCTTAACATCTTGTTATCTGAGAAAGTCACCATAATGATTACAACTGTAAACATAAAAATGCAACAAACTTTTTGGTCTTTTGATAGTAATTTTACTTGGACCGATAATGAAAAAAAAGTTCAAAATTCGATTATTTTTTGGCCAATATTGAGGTGTTGATGGATGCATCACTGCGAAGGTGCGGTTCCATCAATCAGCCCATAATTGGCATGAATCTCATCGACATGAGCCTTTTTTCATTTCAAACTTTTGCAAATATGCAATTGAGGCGCACACATGACCAGTAAATTTACTATACTTTTTTGTTACAGATGTATAAGGTGATATTTTTACACCTTTGGCAAGAGTGAATAACCGTAATATTTTCAAATGACAGACCACGTACCGTACTATCATGATCAGTCTTTAAGATACAAAATTGCATTTTGTCAAGATATTTTCACAAGAAATACTTATACTAAATACACGTATTGAGCACGACGGACACTAAAATGATATCATTTTGCATTACAAGCATTGACGTGCGTGTTGAGCAACTGATTGTAATTAGTTCCTCATCTATCTTCGACTTCGACTCTCATAATTTAGATATATTAAAAGATATTGAACATAATTAACCGTATATTTTGAAACAAGTCCTTTGGTCCTATACTTTATTGCTATTCATTCTAAGAATGGCCGAAGGGGGCGCCCTAAGAGCACTAACCCACCACTTGCTATTCAAACATAGACTACTGCTCAAGATCTGCACTCCAAGCCTAACTCACTCAAACAAAACTGAACTAAATTCAAGTCCTTATCTGAAATTGTATTTTGTTACGCATGATTAACTCACTAATGGAACGCGTCACGGTGGCACGATCCCAACTTAACTAATGCTTAACATAATATTAATTTGGACAGGTTCCTGGTGTTATGTTTAGTTAATCTACAAAAGATCAGAATCTTATTCCACGTATTACAAGATTTATCCACCAAGCTTCCACTAGAGCATAGTCTAGCTTCGTCAGTACTGACGAAGCTATACTATGCTCTAACGGAAGCTTGGCGGAAATAAATATTGATTCTGATCTTTGTTTTGTCCAACTTTCGATCTCATCTTATTCCCAGTTATCCTTGTATCTTTGGTCACGCACAGATCCATTCCACAAGAAGGATTCCCAAAAAAGAGGTAGTGGAAACATAGAGATAGCAGCGGTTTGTTTGTCAGAACGCCATCTCCTGTTGAGTTAAAGGTTAAAGTTTCACTTTCCGAATTTCTAAAACCTTCTTCTCTGGTGAAACTATATCTTTCCTATAACGAAAACAACCAGTGAATATACAATGACTGACAAAAATATAAAATTTCATGGTTGAGAGCATTTTATATTCATATATTATTCCTTATAATTCGTTTCTGATCGATAGTATGTTGCGGAATTCACAAAAGTTAACAATGTTTACTGGTTAATGTCTCCTACGTACGCTGTCACGTTCGAAATTGTTAAACCATTAACGACAAAACCTCGCTGACGTTCATCTAAAAATAAACAAAGATTATCACATTGAATTGTTTGTGAACGTCCATCATAATGTAACAAAAGATGTGAAGATGAAAATTGAATTAATAGAAGAAACGAAACAAGAGCCAGTAAGAAAGTTTATCACTAAACATGATTTGCCAAGTAATGAGTCAACTGATGAATTATGCTGGTGTACACTTAGGCTCACGTCCACTCCTATGGGCTCATGTTTGGGCAAATTGAAAGTCATTACAACCAAGTAATGGACCTAAACGTTGGTGTGAAAACGACCATTGATATCAACATTTACATTCACGTCTCACATTAAAAAAAATTTTTTCTTGAAACTTGATACCTAAATTTGATACTGACTAACAATCGACTTAAATAGGCGAAAGATGCTTCTAGCATAAATTGGTTAGCATACACCACTCAAACTGCATTTCATAGGTAAAAACAATAGCATTACCGAAAGCACTGCGGTCGGAATATTAAAGGTGCAGTAAGTGGTATTTGCCCTGGACATCAAAGAGAGCGCCTTTCATTAGGACACGCGACCACCACCTCAGTGAAGCCACACTCAACAAAGACAATATCGTACCAAAAGTTTTTTCTGATTTAGGCAATTATACAATAAAGCAACATGAGCAAAAAATAAAAAATAAAACAAACAAACAGCACATAAAGGCCCAAAGTTTTTTTTATGGCATATATATATGCATATTTAAAAATATATTTTTTTATAGCTACTCCTTGGAGTGGAATCACCCTGACCACAGAGGTCTACTTTAGGATGATACAGACAGTTTAAAGTTTATCTGAAAAAGATATTGATCTTAACCATTTTTTCGATTCTAGTTTAACTCAAGTTATTGCACCTTGGGTTGAATTTGGTTAACATGGATTAGTGCGAGCATGTGCAAAACTTTTTTAATATTTCCCGCCGCCTGTTTGTGATATTTCATGAGAACTTTTTGCTGATTCTTGTTCACGACCAAGTTATAAAATCATTCCACAGGTCTTTGGGTACAATGTCACTACAATCGGGGAACAATTTTTTTTTTGTTTGTTTTTTTAAAACTTATATAGTATCTGAGAACGGACTGGGGAACATTTTTCAAATGTAATCATATTATAATATTCCGAAATACAATTAGAAAATATTTTTTTTTCGACATTCGATTCCAAAAAAAGTAGTTTGAAACGTTTTGCAACACTACTCGAACGGATGAACTCTTCAAAAGAGTGGTGTAAAAACACAGTTGAGCTGTTTGAAAATGGCGCTAAAAAATTCCTTGTTTATGCAAAAAGGCATGTTTTTCAAGAAGAAGAGAAACTCGAGATTGGACAAAGGAAAGGGTACGGGCAACGAAAGAAGAAGCATGCTTCTGTATTGCTTAATACTGACAAAATAATAAAAGGAAAAACAACAATCGTGAGGACAATATTCAGGTGTTTCTGATATGCATGTGTCATGGATTGAATCCACATCCAATTTGGTTGACAGTTCATCTGGCCAAGCCTTGCTCAGTCCGTATAGGCATAGTAAGAGTTCAAAAAGAGCAGTGACACTAATTAGAGCGACCTTTGGCCCGCGTTACCCCCTGTAAGAACTAAATCAATTGTATAAAATATTTAGTGTAATTTCGATATAATATCTCATCATTTATACTTTTACTAGCAACAATTTTAAACATTTTTGATCCTATTTTTGCGGGTTTTTTTCCGAATTATATGCTACCGGGGCCTGAGCGTAGACCTTATACATAATAAACCGTTAGGTACGGACCTTTGTAATGACTGTGTATCTGTTCTAATGTTACAGTTTACCCTCGAAGAGTTGCCTTGATGAAGGTTCACGCTCCGCGGTGGAAACGGGTTCAAGCAACCGAATTATTTCATTAATGAAGTTTGGGTCCAAGCAGGATCCAACAGGAGCCATTCTAATGGCAGACGCACATAGTGGTCCAAAGAACCACAACAAAATATAGTGATCAGCAACCACACTTTGAAATATCTTTAACGGAATCAAATTGCCTTGGTAATAGTGCAGTTGTGTGGGCCTTTAAAATACCTTAGGGACTATTTTCAAACAACTTTGTGGTTAGTGCGTATTGGAAATGAAACATTTTTCCACTTATCTGAATATCTGCTCTGGGTGATGGTAAGACCTTATCTACCACTACGAACTAAGATTAAATTTGCAGATTAAAATAAATGTGGTCCGCCATTGCCACAGGGACACACGATCGATGGTGTTTTTCTTCCACTAATGATATGCTGATTCAGTTTTGTAGGGAAATGTCCTTACTTTTAAAACGCATCTGATTGTTTTACATTTCATTTAAACTGATTACCATATATCAGTTTTCAATGATTTTTTTTCAAATTAGTCTTGAATGTAAGGCAAAAAACAGACAAAGTTATCACTTAAATACAGCAACAAACTAATCGAACTACTACTACATGAATACTATCAGTAATCATACTGCACTCGAAGTAGAAAAATATCCCACATATATTCTCGAATCACTCTCAGAATGGCGAAGTGTAATGATTGATATCTGACTTGGGCGAAGATAAAGCATTTGGGCGAAGGTAAAAGTGATTCTGACCATTCTATGTTTCATTTTACTAAGTCGGGTTCCTTTTGGCCACAACTTTATGTTTTGTGTGAAATGTGCATGCCTAGAAGATGAATTTCACGCGCTCTAGGACGCGACAGGTTCTACATCTGTGACTCACTTCTTGACTCAAAATAAAACTTTGGGCACAATCCAGAACGTTCTTAGAAACAATCGAAAGAAAAATACGGAAAATGACAAGGCATATTTGTAGTTTGTTTCTAATGACTATTCTTTTGTGCAAGAACTGCAGCTTCCCAAAAGCCAAATAAACCCTCACACAAATTTCTCTAAATATAAATATATTCTCCCTGACACAAACAACACATTTTCGAAAATATCAGCAACACAACCGCTTTTGCTGAATGTTCGTTCTCAAAATAAAGCTGCTGAACAACAATTCTTGCACAGTTAAAAAAAAAAAAAAAAAATTTAGCGCAAACCTTCTTAGTGACGTTAACAAAATACAAAACAAAACACGTAATCATCTTCCAGGAAAGTGCTAGGTTTATATATTCGAGTCACAAAGTAATCTAAATATTTGGCAAACTTTCAGATCATACAATGGTCACCGTATGATTGAAACATTAATAAAATGTGCAAATAGGTATATCCATACGACCATGTACGATTGTACTTTTGTACTAAAGTAGTTGAGGCAATTTGCGACAGACATTTTTGGCGCATTTCCATCGTTTCGGGACAAAATTTTAATTTTTTGTGCAAATTTTGTTAGAAATTGACATGGCATGGTAAATCAAAATTGTTATTATTGACGAAAAATCGAATGTAATTACTCATTTGGGGCGATAATGATTTAATTAATCGGAAAATTTATGTAAATATTATTTCCATGTTTTAATAATCCTGTAGTATTTAGTATGTACTGACCACAGTAACCACAGTGATACTCACAATAGCCAAGTCATTGATTTTTTAAGAATCGTTTTAAAAAAAATGCGATTATTTAATAAAGCATCGGAAAAGATCTTGCAATTTTGTCTGTCAAAAATACATTTTATTAGAATTTTAAGTTTAGTAACTAGCGAAAAAATCGTGGCTTTTAATCATAAATTTTGTCTTTTCATTAAATTTTTTTCCTAATATTATGTGGGAAAAAATTTCAAATAACACAACTTTACATTCAACTCTACACTGAAACAAAAGTGATATCAGTAGATTTACTGGTCAAATATTTGGCCATGAAAATTTGCATATTTTCCAAATTAAAAAAAAACGCAATGTTGTATGAGATTTATGCCAATTATGGGCTGTTGTATGGAATCATCACGCCACTTTCGCGGTGCGTTCCATCAACAAACCATATTTGGTCAAAAAAGTCAATTTTGAACTTTTTTCAATACCGTAAGTAAAATTACTGTCAAAGAACAATGAAACAATGAAATTGTTGCACTTTTTGTTACAGAGTAATATCTTGGTACAATAAATATTTTGTTGAGTTTCACATTGCTGAAATCTAAGAATTCTAATTAAATCATTATACAATAGAATAACGAGGCGGGCAAACCTGAAACTTGCAGCCAACGAAACGATGTGAAGTGGTTGAACACGCTGAACTTGGAATCTGAGTAAACAGAGTTTCGAGTTTCGACACTCATTTTGTCAAGCCAATCTGTTTTTAACCCCCCCCCCCCCCCCCCCCCCCCCCCCCTAAAAAAAAACGGGCAATTTTGAATTCTAGGTAAGCAATGCAATATCAAAAAAAGGAATCATTTCTTTTTTTCGTTTTCCTGATTGATCTCGGTTTAAGCCTAACTTTCCAAATGTATTATTTTTGCGACATTTTCGATTTTAATATTTCCCTGCGTAAATTTTGACTATCTTTTCTTCTTGTTCTTTTATAATCATTATTTAGAAACTACACAACTGTGAAAAAAAGGCGTTACATTTAAACCATTAATATTTGAATTAATTGTACATTTGCAATATTCACAACCAAACCTCGTTAGTCAAGTGATAATTAAAGACAAATTATGGGCTGCTGATAGGACCGCGCCTCGAAGTCGCGTGCGCGTTTTCATCATCCACCCCCATCATATTGTCCCTCGATAAAAAGTCATTTTTTTAATGTTTAATAGTTTCATTAGTATATAGAGTAAATTTACTGTACAAACAACTGCAGATTTTGGCAGTTTTGCTTTACAGCGTAACGTGTATCCGGCTTGTTGCGCAACTTCCATATGAGCTTCCTCAGCTAATGTTTTTGACATTTATAATGACATTTGATTCCAGTTTTAATAATTTCCCATCACATTTGAATACTTCGAAACTGCACACCGACCGTGACCTTAAATTTATGTGGAATCATTCTTCCAAATTTTGAATATAAATTTTCCCAAAATTTGAAACGTTTTTCAACCGTTTTGTTGCAGATTAAATGTATTCGCTAGCTCGGAACATAGCGTACGGTGTGGGCCTGATGTCAACGCGTTTTGGAATCGCACATTGGGAATTTCCGTGCCGGGTTATCTCGGCAATTCCTGTGTTCACCCGGGATAAGTAACGTAAAAGTTTCCACTTCCAGGAAACGCCGTAATAAAGATAATGCTATTTAATAATACGTCCACCGCTGGACATAAATAAGCGTTGAGCTGGAGTAATTTACTACAAATTAGGTGCTGCAACAAAAAAAAAAAAAAAGTAGGCGACCAGGAAATCCCATGCTTTCCCAACTTAGTACTGGGGCAATTCGAATTCAGTGAATTCGAATCCGATTCGAAGCACAATATATTCGATTTAAACCTTGAATCGTTCAAAGGAACAAAACTTGCTAAATGAACTATAATAAATTTCAAATATTACGACAAAATAAAATTGGTCAAACTTGACCAAAATCGATTATTATTTTAATATTAAAAATATTAAAAGTGTTTGTTGCTTTCCAGGACATAGGCAGAGTGGGGAATTGAAATTACACTAAGAAATATAAATTTCATGATTTTTAGAGAATTTATGATATTAAAAATAGGAATGTTAATATTTATATGGAATTGGTGATTCGATCCGATCCGAATCCGGAAAAATTTATCGAATCAGAATCGAATACCCCAAAATGCTGTTCTGTTTATGTCCAGCCCTGTATTGATACAACTGTATCATCACCAGAAGTACAATGGTGACTGTCTTATGAGCATAAAGCTTTAAGAGGCATCATTAAATGGACTAATGTAATTGGTTGGGGGGGGGGGGGGGGGGGGGGAATGTATTATAGTGTTTTGTGGGTATCTGCCTTCTTCTTTACTTTGGTTGTTTGGAAAGTGGGAAAACCTCGTCAGAGCTAAAAAAAAATTGTGGTATTTTTGATGTGCCCCCAAAAAATATTAGTTTTGCCTATTACGGGGGGGGGCAGGCAAGTATTTTTAGGTCTTTATGAGGGGCGCGGGTTTTGCCGAATTTACACCACATTTTTTAAATTAATGTCTAACAACCTTAACATCTAACTGGTCTTATTGATCCCATGTTTTGTCGCCCCTTTCAAGAAATTCTAAAGAATTTCATATTTTGTCATAACTTTTTGGAAGAGTTTTAAAGATGCAAAAATATGTGTGCGTGCATTATAAAGTTTGACATTACAGCGAACCCATCATCGTGACGTAAAACTGACGTAAATTGCTGTCAATAATATGATAGCACAGATAGAGTCATCAGAGTGGGCCGTGGGGGGGGGTGTATGGTTGGGCACCTGGGCAAAAACCTGAATATTTAGAATTGAATTTAATTAGAATAAATGTTTTTTGTTGCGGATGGGATCAACTGATTCCATGTAAAAACCAAACATCCTATTTTACCATTATAACTTGTCTCCATTGTGTAAAATCAAGGACATTTAGATAGTTTTCATTAGTCAGTGTAATTTTAAATTGACTACTCCATGTCTGCTCGACAGCGAAAATTTTCCTATTTTAACGGAACATAATTATTGATCAAAATCGATTGCTTTTTGTACGTTTAAAAGTGGGGAAAGATTTTTTTAGTCCATGTTTAAGAAGTTTTTGCTTCCGATGAACGTAATTACACGATAGTGATGTCGATTATGGTTAATTTGTGCTTTCGAATCACGATTCGAGTCGCCGAGTCGAATCGCGCTCAAGCTCACCTATTTGACCCGGCGCCATAATCAAACGACTTGGCATCTCCGGCGTCGAATTTAGAGGGTTATTTGTGCTACGCTGTTAAAAATGAGCAATAAATTTACTGATAATTAGAAGTAATTACATATTCCCAAAATTCTAAACCGCTTTGTTGATAAGATTGTTGCCAAGTACGCACCGCCAAGGTGCGTTCCATCAACAGTCCATAATTGGCTAAAGCGTGGAATTATCACGATTGATTCAATATTACCGAGTAAAATTACTGTCAAAGAGCGGCAATTTTATCACATTTTTGTCACGGTGTACCTCAAATTTTTCTTTCACCTAGACAATCTTTTCATTTAACGGTCTCAAACAATTCGAAGACTTGGTAATGATGATTAGGAGGCGCGGACTATCTGTCATCCCTACCAGACATTTCCTTTTGTCTGAAGCATGTTCGACCCACAAATGGTCCGAGTCTTATTGCCACGATCCATTAGTATTTCATACTTAGCAAAGTATGTTTTGACAACAGTGGTTAAAAATGTTGGCTTTGCAGGTTGTGGATCTCGGGTTCGAACCCCTGTGGGTCCAGCTCGCTAAACCATGCCCACCACTCAACCCAGGGTGTAATAACTTGGGTAAGCTAACCCGAAGATCATATCAAAAAGATTATATCTTTTCAGCAATTTTAACCCTGTCCGTCTATAAGTGGCTGCTAGCACAGGGCCTCAGTCAGGATGGTCCATCAATATTTTTCGTATTGTTTATAATCAGCATTAGGAAGCTACATTGCGAAAAAAGGCCTTACATTTACCATTAATTCGAAGTAATTGCACATTTGCAATATTCAAAACCACGAAGTCAATGAGAGCTTGAGAAATCCACAAAATAAAAATTAACTCCCAAAACAACTCCGACCTAAACTGTTAAGCCTAAGATTCGATTACTCGAATGGTAAATCAGAGTGTTTCAACCTGTTACTTAACCAGGACTTGATTCTTCTAATTCGAATCTGATTCTGCTATTTTTTTATTCGGGTAGAATCTCTGATATTATATAACGTTTTCCCATCACAATTTGCCTCCATTTATCGCGATAAAATTTTTTTTAACAGATTATCCAACTAATATAGAAATATAAACATATTGCCACATATGATACAATTTCAAATGATGCAACTATATATAAACTTCGCTAAGTTTAAAAATTTTTTTATTAAAAATTACCATTAAAGTTAAAAAACACTACTTAATTCCTGCAATTCATTATTTCTATGACCGATTCAGGAGTGATTCGAATAATGTTGATTTTTGAATCGAATCGAATCACGGAATAGAATATTTTAACCTCCTCTCAACACACATATACGTCCATCTCAGCTTATTCTATCTGATGATTTTACACGATCAAAGTTCACAGTAAAGGAAATTTGGATTTTTTTTCTGATATTTCCAAACGTCCACACTAAAGAAAAAAAAACGGGTCACGTTTTGGCAAACAATAACGATCTTGTGATGAAAAAATCAACAAATTGATATAGACGCATTTATATAAAACGAGAAAATACATTTTAAAGTTTCATATGCGCAAACATTTGACGTAAAACCATCCTACGGTATTGCATCAACAATTTGCCAAATGTTATCATTAAGAATTAAACATTTTTTTTTTTTTTAATAAAATTGTTTGAAGATAATATATTACATATTTTTTTTGAAGAAATTTAAACGAAGTAAATTCAACAAAACAAAAACAAAATACTGAGATGTTAAATTATAACGAGTTTCATGTAGTATAGAGCAAAATTGCTTTGATGTGAAATTTTAAAATTACTCCATAAAAAAGGGAAGCTTTGGGATATTGATTGTCGCAAAAAAAATCTCTGTAAAAAAACCAAGAAATGTAATCACGAAAAATAATGAAAAAAAAAAAAATGTTTACAACCGAGACTTTAGTCACTGTTAGACAGTCCAAATCAAGTCGAAACAATTTATTTCTTTTTTCCTTTTTATTTTTAAATATTGTTTACGCAATTCTAGAAAACGATAAAGAATGATTTTTGTTGGTTTTAAATGGTACGAATGCTTGACTTGAGACAGTCAGAGTTACACGGTATTGCATCACACAGTGTGTCATATGTTTTGGTTAGGAATAAGTAAATAATTACGGGCGTGGTGATTGGAGAAAATAGATGGTTTATTATTATTTGTTGAATAAATTTAACTAAAAATGAAAGTTACAGAAAAAAGCAAAAAATAAAATGGTTTGTATGTTGTTTAAGGAATCATGAATGTTTTTTTTATTTTTAGTTATTTATTTTGTGAGATGCTTTTGGGATGTAAAAAGAATGCAATCTCTTTTCTTAGCATCTAAATAATATGAAAAGTGTGTGGAATTGCAGAATAGTGTATTCTGCCAAAAAAACTACGTTTTTTTTTGCTTTTGGATTCTTTTTTTTTAAATTTTTTTTATTTAAAATTTTACTTTTTTTTTTTTTAAAAAATAATATTATTTTCCTTTTCACCTATGACTTCAATTTCCATTTCTTAATTTATTTTTATTTTTTCTATTTTCTTTTTTTCGTTCTTATGTTTCATTTTATTTTTACTTCAAATAACAAAAATACAAACAAAAATTGAATTATTAAATATATTTAAATGAAAAAAATTTTCTAGTCCATTCATCAAGTATGTGTTCAAATCAACGATTTACCGATTGGTTCAAATATATTATTGTGCTTCGAAATCGATTCGATATCGAATTGCCCAGCCCTATGGTTTAATGACTCACATCCGTGAAAATATATCGGCGTTCTTCTTCTTCACTAACCAAAATCCGCTAAATAGATATATTTTTGAATTATTGGCTATTGCACGTTTCGTGCGCGATATAGAAACAAACGGGATATCCTATGTAGTACCCTGCTAAAAGGCGTCTAACTACCAATTACATGTGTGTAGGGGACATTTCGGGTTTAATATAATTAGTTGATATATATTTAATTGGGTTCCGAAAGAATTATAAAGCAGAAGCCCTGGACGTGATATTTTATTAAAAAAAAGAAATCTTCAGCAAAACCGGAAAATCCAAAATTTTTTCTGAAGTTTTTTTTCCTGTCTCGCCGAGTGTCCTTTTTTAGTAGCTAGTGCTTTTACAAAAATACAAAAAGAAGATAAAATAAATTACTATTTCCTAGTTAACCCGGGGGGGGGAAAGGGCCGTTGGCACAATTAGATATATTTAAATTGATTTCCTCGGAATAAATTAAAATTAAGAAAAAGTTCATGAAACCGAGGATGATGAAATATGGGGAGCATTTTATATATTATTGATGCGCGCATACAAAAGGGCATGGTTGCGTGCTCTAGTCCATGTACGTTAAAAAAAAGCGTCATGGGGGGACTTTCCTGTTGTAGATAAAAAAGCTTAAAGGCTTACGTACGATCCCAATGAGGTTATTTTTGCTAAGCATGAGCCACAGATGGACCGTGCCTAACCGGCACGAATCCATTAGTGACTCATACTTAAACAAATCTTTCTCTGTAAAAGTATTTCGAACTGAATTTTTGGTCCTGCGTTAATGAAATACCACGCAGAAAACAAGCTCTGACACGTACCCGACGTTTTTTTGACGGCGGGGACCCCAATATGGCATCTTTGTTCAATTTTCAAATTAATAGCATAAATTTGATTGAACAGGTATAATATCTGGCTAAAAAACCCGAAATCGAAATTCGTACGTCACTGATCCATGGTTTCTTGAAAAAAAAAATTAAACCGCATTCATAAATTAAAATTTTTTATATCTTTAATTATATAGCGAAAAAAATGGTGACCCGCATGCACTTAGGAACTGGGCGGTTCAATACGGTGACTCGAAAACGATATCGAAGCACAGTTGATTCAAAATCATTAGTACCAAGTCATGGGAATAAAATTGAAAGTAGAACAGGGGCCAGTGAGTATGCTCCTCTATAACCTTATACGCACTGTAACAAAAGTACAGTAAATTTACTAGTCATTTGTAGTAATTGCATATTTCCAAAGTTAAAAACACGCCATGTTGATATGAGATTTATGCCAATCATGGGGTGTTAATGTACCGCACCTTCGCAGTTACACCCAATAATTGGCTAAAAATGTCAATTTTGAAATTTTTTCAATACCGCCAAGTAAAAGTACTGTCAAAGGCCAGTGATTTTCCTGCAATTTTGTTTCAGTGTGGCCTCTCTTTTGTCCATTTTAAAAATTACAATATACTGACATATTGACAACGTACAAAATGCAATATACATACAGTTACTTTACGCAATTATTTCGGCACTCTTACATATTTGATTGGCAGGTGAATCTGCTACATAGAAATCGAAAGTTTTAGGTCAATATACCCCCCCCCCCCCACATTCATATTTAAAAAGTTTTTTGAACGTGACTATGTTGACCGTTTGATTCTAGTCTGGCATTTTCCTCACTATCTCAATATTTTTTCAAATCGGGGGGGGGGGGGGTAAGAAAAGTTCACGTATTTTCTAGCTTGATTGGGACATCTTTAGATTGTACAAATAAAGTACGTCGCCCGTGTGGCCGACAAAGTCTAAATTTCTGATGAATTGAGACTGGGATGAGTTGAATATTAATAATTAGGAACTCATAAATTCTCATAAATAAGAGCGCCCCCAAAACGAACTGAAATGTGAAAATTTTTAGTTTATACATTAAATGGAATGTACTCAAAGAAGGATACCACCATGAAAAAAATAATGCTTTATTACGTAACACAGTTTAATTTTCAGGCAGAGTATTATTCCACTTAATAGTGGCTCGTTAGCATCTTCGTTTGAAAAAATGAGCCATTTTAGGAGCCAAAGGAGAAGAAAAGAGAAAAAGTTTGTGATTGCTGTGCAGAAGGTTTGCGGAAAATTTTTTGTTATGGATTTTATTATAAATTTCTCATTATAAAAATATATTTTTCTCTTAATCAACTTGAGAACTGGCGTATCACTCCCCTCCCGGTTCGGCCCCCAATGTCTTTAAAGTACTGCAATTCTCATACGAGTGGCTGTGTCCGATAATCACCTCACAAATGCTCTCATTGGTTTATTTACGCAGGACGGTCTTTTGACATGTAGCCGTGGTACTGGGGCGATATAGAAAATTAACTGTTCAACTTCCTTTGTATATTTTCATCGATTTGATTGACCCGTCAATCTGCCATATTGCAATCAAAAATTCTAGGTCAGCCAAGGTCACCTCTTTTTATTTTGCACTCCCAGTCAGAAATTTTGTTTAGTTAGCTATAGGGCTGGGCAAAATCGAATCACTTGGAATTCGAATCTGATTCGAATAATTTTTTCGAATCGGATCCAATCACTTCTTCTTTGTAATTAATAAATATCCCATTTTTACTATTATAACTTGTCTCCATTGTGAAAGCAAATTTATAGTTTGTAGTGTATTTTCAATTCACACTAAGAGCAACAATTTTCATATTTTAACGACAAATTTGACCAAAGTCGATTATATTTTGTCGCTAAAATGAAAATCTAGTTTACTTAACAAGTTTTGTTTCTACGAACGATCCACAAGAGATTCGAATAAATTGTGCTTCGAATCGATTCGAATCACCGAATCGAATTGCGCATCCCTAGTTAGATATGAGCCACAGACAGAACCGCACTTCGGCGGTGCGATCCATCGAGGATTCATACTTAACACGCGATGTCTTGAAAAAAGCTCTCAAACTGGACCTTTACTCGAACTTTCTTGCTTACCCCCCAAGCCTCTTACAAGTACAGTGTGATCGGCAAAACCGAAACTAACGAACCTGAACTTGAATAAGTTCTTCAAATCAGATAATTCCATGTCAGTGTCATTCGGGTTTCCTAAAAATAATGATTGTTTAAAAAGTTTTTTAGACGTGACTGCGTGACGCTTTGGTTGCTGGTATTCCTTACTTCTTACTAGTCAAATAAAGTTTGCACTTCTTTTTAGCTTGATTGAAACACTATAATTGGATCGTAAGATTAAACTGTATCCCGTATGTGGTCGACCTAAGTTCAAATTTTTTGATAGGGCGAAAAGTTTTGAGGTTGACTGGAGATAATACCATTGAAACGTTAAATTTTTTTATGATTTAGAACGATCCCCAATACAGACTGAAATGTGGGAAAAATCTTAGAAAAGTGTATTTTTTTCTTTTAACTTTAATGCTAAATGTATTTAAGCGCAGAGTGATTTTTAGAATAGTATTACTGTGCTTAAGCAAGGCTTCTCGGCTTATCGTTTTTTTTGGAATGGAGGTAAAATAGTGAAAAAATAGTGGAAAAAAAAAAAAAAAATCTATAATGAATAGGATGGGTGGGAGAATGAGCTCAAAAAACTATGGTAATATATTTTTTTATCATAGATTTCTGTACTTTTGAGGGGAAATTGCTCTTTCTCTTCCACATAAACTTGGAAGGGTAGACGTTCCTTCTCTTTTCTGGTTCCGAGGGGGAGGTCAGTGTACTTGGGGGCACTACACACCCAGAAAAAATAATTATGCTCAATAATAACCCTTACAAATGCTGTCATTGATTTATTTGGCGCATCACAAATCAGTTTGACATGTAGCTGTGGTACTGACGTGATTTAGGACCAAGTTTATAATTTTATTTCCGATATTTTCACAGATTTTTTGAATTGGCACTTCAATCTGCTATATTGCAATCAAAAAAGTACAAGGTCAGGCAAGTTCATCCTTCATTCTTTTGCATTTTTTGTCAAGCGTGGGGACGCAGATGGGGGGACCGCGCGCGTCCCTCGGGTGTTGATCTATTCAGTGGATAAAGCTTAAACAAAACGTGCGTGCTCAAAAAAGGTTTCCAGACTACTGGAATCGGGTTTTAAAAATCCACCATACACTGTAAAACAAAAAAAAAAAATTGCAGGCAAAAAAATCCCTGGTTCTTTGACAGTAATTTAATTTGGCGGTATTAAAAAAGAGAAAATTCAAAATTGACATTTTTGGCCAAAATATGGGGGTGTTGATGGATGGAACGCAACACGCAGGTACGCTCCCATCAAAACAGCCTATAAAATGTCATAAATTCTCATCAACATTGGCGTTTTTTATTAATTTTTGGGAATATGGCCAATTGCTGCAAAATGACCAGTAAAAATTTTTACTGTTACTTTTGTTACAGTGAATCGAACCGTTACAGTATTTCCTAGTAGCATTCCCCAATTTGAATTCTTTTGTGTTTATTGCTGAACATTTCGCTTATTATGAATTCATTTCTGTTTTTGAGGATAGATTGAATGTTTCTAAGATTTTTTTTTTTGTTCGCTTCTAAGTAACAATCAATCGGAAGCAAAAAACTTTGAAACTTATCGAATTACAGTGATATGCGTTTGCATCTTAGATTGAAAAATTATATTTAGGGGGGGGGGACGCTTACAACCAGAGCTCAGCCCAAATACTCAGGGTAAATTTTAGATTTGCTTCAAATGATTAAAACTTGGATATTATTTGGAATAGCAAAAATTTTGGTTTCTATCCTACAAATTATAATATATAAATCTCTGCAGCATATTTTTTTTATCAAAAATTTGACTCTATAAGCAAGGTTGCCACGAGAAAGATGAGAGTCTCCTGAAACCCAATAAATATATTATTATATGTAGAGAAGCTAGCTACATAAATGCAGTAATGAAGGTAATATTATTTTTTTTTAAAGGATTCTGCACCTATAAAAAATATTTATATATATTATTTACTGTTTATTGTCAAACCTGATCGCCACAATAAGTGCTGAAAACAAAACGTTATCTTTTCCTGTGCATTGAGAAAGTAGGAGATTGAAAACCCAGTGATAAAATTTATTTTTACACTTAGTCTGTCATTTGAAATGGTGTTATCCAGGTTTTCCGCTTCTTGCATTTTTATATGATAACAATAAATTACACAGTTGAAATTTTTTGATAAAAAAAAAAACGTTAATTTGGATAATGCTAGTTAAAAAGTAAATATTGAACACCTGATTTAATGGTTCTAGTAGTAAGAAAAAAAAAACGTCGATGACAATTTTGACAATCCAATATTTGGGGCAAGAGCTTTCGAGACCTCGAAAAAAAAATTTGCGATCGATTCCAGAAGACCTTTCGGCACTTTTTTGAGCATTAGTTGAAAACGTTGGCCGAAAATTTTATTATGCGCTGTATGACGTTTTTATAATTATTAATATGATACAATTCTGTACAAAATTAGGTAGCAGTATGATGATAGTTTTATTCGTTTTCAGGCCTTAGGGAAAGAAGTAGGGACTGGATTTTAATTCGATTCGGTGTGTGATTCGAATCGATTCGAAGCACAAGTTACTCGAAATTAGTCGTGTGTAGTTCATGGGAACAAAAATGTGCTAAAGGAACTAGGAATTTTATTTTTATAAGTATAAAAAATGCAATTGATTTTGGTCAAAGCTCTGGGCCAAAATCTATTACATTTTGTCATTAAAAGTTATGAAAAATTGTTGCTCTCCAGACAGGGGAATGTGAATGTAAATATACACCATAAAAAAAACTATAAATTTCTTGGAATTTTGATTTTTTACAATGGAGACAATTTTGTAATACTGAACAAATGGGTCATTTGTTATTTTCACGGAATAATTTTTGTGGTTCGATTTTGAAGAAAATTATCCGAATCAGATTCTAGGAGAATTCCGAATGGATTCGATTTTGCCCGGCCCTAGTTTGACTGCAATCGATTATATTGTGTCGTTTTTTAAAATATGAAAAATTGTTGCTTGTGGACATGGAGTGCGTAAAAATTAAAAATAACAATATAAAATATGAATATCTTGATTTAGTGGCAAGTGGAGACAAAGTATCAGTATGCTGTTCAAAAGATGGAGGTTATTTGTTTACATTACCATGGAATTGTGATCGGATCCGATTCGAAAAAAATTATTCGGGGAAAAAAAAAAATAAAAAATCCCAGGGGGGGGGAGATTCGAGGGGGGGGTAAAAATAATTTTTTCAAAAAATTTTATTCGGGTTTTTGTCCAGCCCTACTTAGAGGGGCCATCATATTTGAATTACGGGTAAAAAATATAGGGCATTAGCCTTTTTCACTTTCAAAACGTTGGCAAAACGAATATACCGTTTAATATGACACCGGTTACCGGGAATTCACGTTCAATTAAAAAAGACCCCAAAGGCTAAATTTAGTTTCCAGTATTATAAGGGGGGGGTGTTTTCCGTAACACATTTGTCAGTTGAGATTTTTAAAATGGGGACCTCTTGAAATCTGCGGGATCAATGCATTTTGTTTAACACTTTTTTTAAGGATATCGTTTAATTATTATATCGTTTAATATGACCCCAACCCCAGTTTACCGGTAATTTAGTGCAATTAAAACAAAAAAGGGGCAAATGCTAATAGTTTTTACACGGGTATTATAAAAATAGATATTCATTGTAACACATGTCAAACCCGTTTGCCACATAAGTTCTAAAACTAACGTTATATTCTTCCAGGGTATTGCGAGGCGCCTGCAAAATGCCGAAGTATTATCTCATCACGTATAACTCGATTATTAAATTACGGACTGGGGTTTAAGTCAAAGTAAAAAGTATTTGAATAAGTCTTGTTAAGCATGAGCCACAGATGGGACCGCGCCTCTAAGGGGCCGTGTCCATCTATGGGCCCCATTGCTCAACAAGATGCTATTTATTTACGAGGTTATAAATGCGCATTATTAATTTTGCAAACTTGATTTTAATTAAAGTTTTTTGTTAATTACTTGTTTAAATGGAAACAAGGAAGTGGTTAGATAATTTTTCCCACTGTCCAGGGCAGAATACCAACCATTGTACTCCACTATAGTGGCTCGGTTCGTTTGCAATGCTTTCTACATTCGGAGATGCTTATGTTATATTTTGTAACTATAGCATTCCTATACAAGTAGCTAAGTTTGGATCCTTCAGGCCTAGTGGTTAAGCATGTTGGCATCTTCCAAGGTTGAAAAATCTTTCGGGTTCGAGTCTCAGCAAGTCCGACCTCGATAATCCGATGCCACAAACAAACAAACCCAGGGTATAATACCTTGGATAGGCCTAAAGCCGAACAGGAAATGATCATATCTTTTCCAGCAATTTTTTAGCCCCTGCCCGACTATAAGTGGCCGCGAGTACAGGGCCCTAGGGTTAAGGTGATCTACTCTAGGAAGTGGCTATAAAATTTAGGATAAAAAATCATTTATATATCCGAATTTGGTCTAATTTGAGTCAAAGATGGATGTCGTGTTTGCTGCGACATCTATCCGGTGCCCGCATCCGATCAAACACAAAATTGATTTGACTTTGCATTCGTTAAGAATAATGATTTTTAAATTAAATTAAAAGCATCGCGCAAATATAGTAAAAAAAATTCATTTGTTAAAATTGTCATAAAAAGGATGGAAGAATCCACAGGAGACCGTAATGTAGTTTATATTAAATGAAACGAGAAATATATATTAATTTCTTTTTTGGAATTCAGTCCAAGCAAAGGCCGAACGCAGCATATGAAATAAATAAACCAACGGTAACTTTTTGGGGCAAAGAGTTGGTGTTGCCAAATGTACTTGCCCTGGGGGGGGACTAGTGATAGCAACTCAGTTTTTTCTTTAAAATGTAACGAAAATTGACACAAGGGGACTGGGAGAGAGAGATTACAATAGGTAGCCTAGTTTCACTTTCAAAAATATTATGTAGTTTCCAGTTTTTTTTTCAAGGTTTAAAACCAGAAATAAACTGAGTTAATCGTTTTTTGGTTGGATTTGATACATTTTTTAAATAAATTCTAATGTAAAAAATTCTTTCAAATAAAAGGTTTTCCTTATACCAAAAATATTATTTTCCTAGTTTTTTGTACCAGGTTTCTAGTTGAAAAATTTGGGATTATAAAGTTACCTAAATTTTACCCAGTAATTCACTAGGTAAAACTTGAAATAGAAATATCGGTAAAAGTTATAAGAAGTTAAATCAGATAGCAGTAGCACTAGGGAAAAGTGTTTTTGATAAATATTAAAAATCGATAAATAACATTATTACTTAGGGTAAACTCGGTATCTTTTACCTAAAATTGCTAAAAGCTACGAAGCGTCACAGTAAGGGGAAAACATCTCGAACAGAACGGAATACTAACAAAATGTATTGAGATGTATCTGGTCCTGGATTGAATATTTGAACAACTATTCATTGGTGGAAATAGTGAAGCCGCCGCGCGATTAGAGAAATGATAGCTATATATTTCACGCAAAAAAACTAGTGAAAAATCATCAGCATTATATACAGACATGAGGCTCCCGCCCATCTTTACAATGTTAGAAAGGCTGGGGACTCATATTCTCATTAAATGAATATAAAATAAAATAAAAAGTAAGAACGAACGCAGACTACAGGAAAACATTGTGATATAAAAGAGACGCAGTAAGAAAAATTTTTTTTTTCAGAACATTTTTTTTTGTTTATGCATGAACCAACAATTTGGGGCAATTTGGAATCGCTTGAATTGATCACTTTTGAATCAGTCGTGGAAATCGGGCCATAGGAACAACAATAGGCAGAATGAAAAAGAATTTTGCCTTTTTAACGGCATCAAATTTTACCAAAATTATCGATTGTATTATGTCGTTAAACTATAATAATCTATTGCTCTACAGATGTGGAGTATAAATATTACATTTCTGTTTATGCTAATATTACTGAATTTCATATTTATTAAATTTCTTGATTTTCATGGTTGAGACAATTTATTATAGTAAAAACTACAAACCATATTTGGTATTGATATGAAATTGATGATTCGATTCGACTCATGCTCTTTTAAATAAAAATGCACGGCGGTCCATCAGTGGCTCGAATTTTGACAGAATAAAAATTTCTGAATGGAGTAAGTTTTTCCAGTCAGCAGAAGACGTAGGTTATGCTTTTAGTTTGTTCCATATGTGAAACCATTGGCATCTTTTACATCAATGAAAGTTGGAAATACTGATGATGTACGGTACGACCAAGCATGAGTCACTGATCAACCACCGCGCCCTTTAGGCGCCTGTCCATCAGTGACACATGCTTGGTAATGCATTTATTATCCCAAATTTTGCGGTCAGTTCTCCCAGGGGGTTCGATCTAGGCCAATATATAGCAGTTGGGCTTAGCGTGCCTCGCCACCACTTTTTTATTGGCGTCTGTATGAGTAATCAATTATAAAGGTAGATTGTGTTATGAATCTGAACGCGATTGGGGATTTGATGGTTGTGAGCTGTCCAGGCAGGTAGTCTTATAGTTCTTGTTGTAGTTTGGTTTTAATGGTTATCGAAAGTCGCTATATAAATTGAATGATTAGAGAAGATCAAAGAGTTGCTTCACAATTACAAACTTTTCTGCTGTAACGTTTCGTCTGACCAAAATCAGACTTTTTCGAACAAGCATTTTAAAAATGTGAAACTTTTTCTACTGTAATTTTGCATTAACTGCATATGGAACCGGAAGCACAAATACATAGAAGAAGAATAAGTAGTTAGACCATGCCCTCAAGACTGGAGCTGGGCAATTCGATTCGGTGATTCGAATCGATTCGAATCACAATTTATTCGAATCAATCAGGAATCGTTCATAGGAACAAAAGCTTGCTAAAAAAGCTAAAATTTTCATTTTTAACGACAAAATGCAATTGATTTTGGTCAAATTTGACCAAAATTGATTGCATTTTGTCGTTAAAATGTGAAAATTGTTTCGCTTGACATGGAGTGTGAATTGTAAATGCACTCTAAACTATAAAACTCTCGATTCCCACAATGGAGAAAAGATAATGATGGAATATTATTTATTTAAATAGAATTAATGATTCGATCCGATTCGAAAAAATTATTCGAATCGGATTCAAATTCCAAATGCTTCAATTTTGCCCACCCCTACCAATGACCAACCGCACATATAGGATTCTGTCTAGAACTTTCAGCTAAACTCAATCGCCTATATGTGATAATATCTAATATTTTGAATAGTAAAGTAACGAATAATGGTAAATTTCACGACATAAAAATTTGGCATACATCATATTTTCATTAAACCAAACATATTTAAGAATATTTGAAAAACAATTATCTTTTGATAATAATTTTAGAATACATAACTTTCCGATTAAGGACGTCATTAGGTAGAGCTTGAGGAAATGAATGGTAACTGATCTTATATATTATATTAACTTTGGCGAGGAAAATAGTATGAAGGGAATATCCATATTTTCTTAATATATTTATAAAGTCTAGTCATATCAATGCTATTTAAGAGATCGAATATACCTATAAGCGAATGTGTTTTCCAAATAACACAATAACGTACTAATCAAATCCAATTATTCCAATCGAAAGTTCCTTTTTCGTAAAATTGTAAAATCTTTTTTAAAACTTTATTCCTGTCATGATGTAACATTTTTTTAAGATATGGTATTTATGAGTTCATATTTTCTGTAGCCAATACAAAAACCCTGGTAAATATGTTGGCACATGATCTCCGTTAAGGGTCATCTATATTGCGAGGAGATCAAGTCAGATCTAGGAATTCAAATCTCATTCGAATAATTTTTTCGTTCGGATCGAATCCCCAATTACACAAACATATCAAATATCCCATTTTTACCATTACCAATATTGTCTCCATTTCGATAATTAAAAAATTTATAGTTACGAATTGCAAATATTAGAATAAACAGACTTTGAAGTAATCTATTTCAATTGCACTCCACATCCAGAAGCGACAATTTTCAATTTTTAAAGACAAAATGCAATCGATTTTGGTCAAATTTGACCAAAATCGATTGAATTTGTCGTTGAAAATGAAAAAGTCCACTTCATTTGGCAATTTTTCGTTCCTATGATCAATTCACGACAGATTCGAATACTATGTGCTCCGAATCGTTTTGATTGACCGAATCGAATTGCATAGCTCTAGTTAGATCACAGTCTGTTTTTATCAGAATACAATGCTTTTGAGATCGAATTATGTACTTACGTTGGTAACTTGATCTAACACATTTTCCATTTATTTTGCCAAATTTCGATATGAGATTTAGTTGTCGCTAGGTTTTCCCTTGAGTTGTTGCCAAACAAACAATGACAGTAATTTAACACCTCGTTGCCTGATTGGTGTCGCAAGTCAAAGAGGGTCGAAACAATAACAACGAGGTTAAAGGAAGTGCGAAAGTGAAGTAACGTTAAGCAAACGAGCAAGTGTGAATTTTCC